>CM053784.1:217047231-217087231 GCA_028749045.1 Cupressus sempervirens | reverse complement strand
TGAACTTAATTATTCATGTTGTGAAAATGGTTATGGGGCATCAATTTTTGAAGAATGAGAATAGGTACCGTGTCAACACTGACAATACATCCCATTTTCTAGCCTCTCTTCTTGACCTTGCAGAAGCAAGGGTTGATATTTTGCTACTCCTAAGGAAGACTTTTAAAGCAAAATAACTGGGCCATGACATTGATATTGTTTCTCATTTAGAATTAGGGGTGGGGATCCCTTGGGCGGGTGAAATTCATAATCTTTTGGAACCTAGCTAGAATGTTGCCTTGCAACCTTTTTTGTTGGGCTTAACCACTGGGCAGTCAAAGCACCATAAGAAATGGGCACAAATTGGCTTGGATTTTCTCTGAAAATGGTATAACCTGGATGAAGTGGCACAAGACAACTCATGGCTAGAAGAATTTACAACCTTAGTCCGATTTTGTACTTTCTACAATGACTAGTACAATAGTACTAGGGTTTCCCCTTGAAGTTTGGTTTCACTTTCCATTTTGTTTTATCAAATTACAATCACTGTACATGCATCTAGAGTCTTTAGACTCTACTTTAGATTGTAACTTTCAAGTGACAATGAATATCGATGAAATTGCTAGAGTTCCATATAAAATTGTATTTCATTGTTATGCTTATGCAATATTTTGTCATTTTCCAGTTATTCTATTAAATTGTTAAGAAACAAAATATAACATTTAACATTGAATTAAAATGAACTTATTGAGGTTTCACATTTAACAATCAATTTAATTGTTAGTTACTTTTACAATTAGATTTAACTCTCCATTGGATAGGCTTATTTTACAATCAAAATTAAAGTATCATTAAAAAATTATTTCATTTTTAAAATTAGAAATATCCTAATATATTTAAGAACTATGTTACTAATATTATAAAGTTAGAAGGCCATGCCACGATGACCATTGGATGAACAAACATCAATGAGTTTAGATGATTTTCGGGTTGAATTTAGCAATAGTCGACTAGCTTTTCCAAAGCCTCGAAAAGAAGACACGTGGCAAAGATGATCAAGTATGAAATCACTATGTGCACAGTAGCACCATTTGATCAAGTTATATCAATGAACAAAGATGCTTTTTGGGCAAATGTGGGGCACACTCAGCCAGTTTTATAAATGTAACTAGAAAAAAGGCACGTGTCATCTCTAGTCTATAATAACTAATACATATGCTATATAAAAACGCTCAACTATTCATATTGTACTCACTTTTTAATTAAAACTTTAAGTATGCTATATGAATTAGAATAATGTAAATATATTATATTAGGTCCTTAAAGTTAATTAGATTTTAAGCATCTTCAAAAGCATAAAATAAGATAAATATTTTTTTAATGTAAATGGTTTAGTTTGAAATCCAATGCACACTACACAAATGCACAAGAGTTGATAGAATCTTGTTTTTATTATAATATAATAATAATTAATATATAATTAAAATTTTATATGATGACACAAGTGTTAATATAATAAAGGAGATGCCATCACTATCGTTGGATGATCAAGGATCAATGACTTGAGATGTATTTCAAGCTTATTTGGGTAGCACTCAACTCATTTTCCCAAATCACTCTGGAGAGAAGACATGTGACATACATGTAATTTTGATATAAATGGTGGATATGATACTGACACATGAGACAGGGAATCAAGCCGACCACCATTCGATCAACTTAGATCAATGACTCCAAATGAATTCTGGGTTGATTTAGGCAATAGTCAACTTGTATTCACATATTCCCTAGGAAGAGGACATGTGGCATACTTGACGTAACATTTATTGCAGCATCTACATCCTTTACAACAATACACACCATTCAATCAACAAAGATCGAATGGCCCTAGTCATATTTTGGGCCGATTTCAGCTAGAGTAGTCTTGCTTTCTCAAATGCCACTAAAAGAAGACATGTGCAATACAAGAATCAGGTAAAAAGGAAGATATGTGGCATTGATGTAGACCATGGTGTGGTAATGAGACATGTAAAGATTGATGGCTAACACCATTGGAGCATCAAAGATTGATGGCTCGAGATTTATTTCAAGCCAAATTTGGCTACCTTCAATTTCATTTCAAAATATCCCTCGAAAAGAAGTCTTCATAAATTAGTGATAACTATTAGAGTTAATCCTAAATTATATTGTAATGGTTGTATGTTTATGTTTTCACAAATAATTATAATAGCAGCTATCCACTATACAATGTACGTTAGAATTAATATCAAACACATGCTTAAGTAATTTTCTTTTGTGCATGTTGTAAGGTTTAGTTTTCATTATTGAAACTTGGATTTCTATTGTGTGCACACAAATTACCAATCCAAGGACCAAGATTCAGTAAAAGAAGTGGAGCTATGAATCTTGTTTTTATTATAATATAATAATAATTAATATATAATTAAAATTTTATATGATGACACAACTGTTAATATAATAAAGGGGATGCCACCACTATCGTTGGATGAGCAAGGATCAATGACTTGAGATGTATTTCAGGCTTATTTGGGTAGCACTCAACTCATTTTCCCAAATCACTCTGGAGAGAAGACACGTGACATACATGTAATTTTGATATGGATGATGGATATCATACTGACACATGAGACAAGGAATCAAGCCGACCACCATTCGATCAACTTAGATCAACGACTCCAAATGAATTTCGAGCTGATCTCGATAATAGTCAACTTGTATTCACATGTTCCCCAAGAAGAGGACATGTGGCATACTTGATGTAACATTTATTGCAGCATTCACATCCTTTAGAACAATACACACCATTCAATCAACAAAGATCAAATGGCCCTAGTCATATTTCAGGCCAATTTTGGCTAAAGTAGTCATGTTTTCTCAAATGTTGTTGAAAGAAGACATGTGCCATACAAGAATTAGGTAAAAAAGAAGACACATGGCATTGACGTAGACCATGATGCGGTAATGGGACATGTAAAGATCGATGGCTACCACCATTGGAGCATCAAAGATTGATGGCTCGAGATTTATTTCAGGCCAAATTTGGCTACCTTTAATTTTGTTTCAAAATATCCCCCGAAAAGAAGTCTTCATAAATTAGTGATAACTATTAGAGTTAATCCTAAATTATATTGTAATGGTTGTACGTTTGTGTTTTCACAAATAATTATAATAGCAGCTATCCACTATACAATGTACATTAGAATTAATATCAAACACATGCTTGAGTAATTTTCTTTTGTGCATACCGTAAGGTTTAGTTTTCATTATTCAAACTTGGATTTTTACTGTGTGCACACAAATTACCAATCCAAGGACCAAGATTTAGTAAAAGAAGTGGAGCTACAAGCATCAGAAACCTAGTCTTCTTTGACAACTCACAATGTCACATAAATAGTTATCAATTACAGTTTCAACTTTCTAGGTAAGAACTAAGATCTTGATTCTTGAACACATTTTTTACTCATAGTTTAGTAACTAGTATCGACTATAAAATTCAGGGTTTAATTTCCAATTTATTGTGCATTGTTAGCCTAAATTATTTACTTTTTAGTGACTAGGTAACTTGAAAAGTTAAAAATTATAAATACAATTTAGGGTTTAAATGTTATTTATGTCTGTAAATTTTAATTTGTGTTTGTTTATAGTTCTATAAATTTTTCAATGATGTCGAAAATATACAAAAAGAGTGGTACTGGCAGTGGAATTGCAACCCAAAAGAAAATACAGGGGACCTAGAAACTAGTTTTTGACATGCACAAACTTGTTAAAATGTCAGGTTTTACTAATGAATTCCATGATATTTTGGATTTTGTTATCTATGGAAGGAGTATTAAGGTAATCATATATGCAATTGAAGATAAGTGGTATGATTCACAAAAAGAATCAAATATATATTAAATCAAACACCATGATAAGGACCATTATAAACAAAGTTACAATGTGGATTGGTGGAATTGCCCACTCGGGGTTCCCTCAAGTATTCCCCTTTCTAGAATTTCTAATAGTTTGTGTTGAAAACTACGATGAAAATAGAAAGGTAATTGTGAATCAAAACACACAAGATATAATTTTGTTTATCAAGCAGAGTGAATTTGGTAGACTATTGGACCTAGGGTTTGAAGAACAAAACCCAACCCACATTAACCTGGAAAAGCTGGTAGAAACACATGACAAGTTAGGTTTAGATAAAAAAGTGTCATTACATCAAAGGGTTAGCAGATGCATTCAATCTGCCTCGTGATCATAAACCTCCTTACAAATTGGATATTTTTCACAGTGGGTTTAGGATATTGTATCTTAGCTATTAATGTGTTTAGGTTTGAAAAGTAACAAGAAAGTGGGTGCCAGTGTTTTGGAAATGATTTTCAATATTCATTATCTAAAACAACTTGTAATATATAATTATATTGGGCAAGTTCTACATCACATGAATGACCAATTGTTAATGATTAAAAGAGGGGCTGACCCACTATTATATAAGACATTTAGATACATGACCTACTTGTGCTATCTTCTGTTATCAAAGCATTGTCAAATTTTTGAAACAAACAAGCTTCAACTTAATTTTGGTAAGCCAATATTTGAATGAACATCTATGATTAGGATGGGTGAACCCTAAGGGAACTACAACCACTTTGTAGACTTATTTTTGGCACCACTTTATCATAAAATTATAGGCACTTCAATGCCTAGATTACCTGTGTCTTGTAAACAATTAATTCAATTGGGAAGTCAGATTCAATTAGCTGACTGGTACTTTATGGAAGAGTGTACTGTATTAAGATTTTACAGTTCAGTTGTAGAACCCTACAAACTTCCTATACATGTGATAGAGAGGGTATTTGCATTGGAATATTTATGATAGATGGAAAGCACAAATGTATTATTTCATGGTCAACAAAAGAAAACCATTTTCCTTTCCTTGCTTGTGAGGTGTGAAGGGTTCACATTTGAGAGTAGAGCACTCAATGTGGTACAAGAATTGTTTGTAGTTTTTAAATTTGGTGTTTCTAGGCACTGGCAGTATGACCCACTAAACATAATTAGTACAAAGCTTGTATAGAATGGGAACTCCACAAGCAAATGTCAACATGAGAGTGTGCCATTGATTGAAAGTTTTAAAAATATGGACTCATGGGAAGAGGTCAAAATAGAGATGAAAAAATGCTCCAGTGAAAAAATATTTCAATACATGAATTGTTAGCACAAATTAAAGAATTGCACAGACATAAAGAAAAAGTGCAGCCTATGACATCCTACAATTTCTACCAGAAAGTGGATCATCCAAATAAAAAATATCTTCTAGGTGCCATAAATCATGATTGTGCAACTGCAAAATGGCATCGATAAAAAAATAATGCATTTTGAGAGATGAGGAGGAATCTCGGCGAACTAAACACTTCTATAGATTTTGAAGACTTGTCTAAGGATGAAACATTTAACAAATTATGGGATAATGAGCATCTAGATGCAACAACAAAACAATGTGATGCAACTAATGAAGTCAATGAGTATGAGGTTTGTAAGGATCCTTCATCCATAGCCACAAGCACTGCCATTGGTTCCACTGAATCCACTGCTCTTAGTAGTACTACATTTGATTCAATAATAGTTGGACAATATGTTGTACTAAATCAGCAGGCAAGGGAAAAATATGGCATAGGGGTGAATATGATAGAAAAAATGGATTATCCAGGTGATGGTGGGCTGGGCATAATAGGTCAAGGAAATTGGTGTCCACTCCCAATACCAAATGTACCAAAACATGGTCATAAACCAAACATTGGAGATGAGTTAGATGACCCATCAGGTTCAAAAAAAGGTGAAACCAAGCAATTTTTCGTCCTAGGTGGATATATAACCTCCCAAGTTGTTTCGTCTACAAAAGGTATGATGCAACTGAAATTTGACAAGATCACTGCCCCTAGAATTAAAGGTCACTATGAAAAGAAGAAAAAGGTTTCAAATACTAATACTGGTACAATGCCAATCTCAACTCCCTTAACACAAAACCTTATGAATAGTCCAAAAACTCTACTTGTTAGTGGTAGTGGGATAGGGTTAGGAAGGGGTGATGCCATTGGTATTGGGAATCCTCAAAATGTAATTATTACAACCTTGGGCATTGGTGGAGACAAGTATAATGTTGCAAGTTCTCTTTCTCCTTTCAAGCATTATATTGTATCAACAAACCCAAATTTTGAATTCAATAATTTTGTATCAAATTTTCAAGAAACCACAAAGATAAATAGAAAAAATAATAAGGCATTCAAGAAGGATGTACTTGAGGTGGTTCGATCTCAAGAACTTGCATCAAGTAGGATATTTCCAACATATAACACAAATAAATAAATGATGGAGTTTATGATTGTTTGTCCCCCACATCTAGATAATAATCCACTAGAGAGAGATGAATCCATCATATTTTCATGTTAGCACACTATCTATGGATTTCTCCAAAGTACAAAATGTGGACAAAGTTAGTGTAGCAAAAAAGACCAACTATGTAGTCTACAGTTCACTACTTAAGGTGGAGAGAGAGAAAAAAGGGCTAGAGAAGACAATTGAAAATTTAAAAGTAGACCTAGAAAATGCAAAGGCAAAGGAGAAGGCAACAAATAGTAGGTGCAAAGAAATAGAGAAAAATATTACAAGTGATCCCTCTCAAGGACCAAGTGCACAACCTCAGCCAGAAAATATGGAGGCAGAAATGAAAATTCTTAAGGAACAATTAGAAGAAAGAAATAAAAAGCTATATGATGTAAATGTATAGAGAGAAGAAAAACTCAAGATGTTGAAGGAACAATTGGAACAAAACAATAATAAACTTAGTGATACTCTAAACATGTTAATATGGAAGCCAATGAAAAACTCATAGAACTCAGGGACAAATTGCAATAAACAAATAAAAAACTTGAGGATGAAAGAGCATCTATAGTAGATATTTTCAAAAAGTTGGAGTCTAGTGGACATACATTCAATAACATAAATAAGGAATTGGATAATGAGAAGTAAAAAGCAAAACAATAAGAAGAGAAAGTAGAGGAAATAAAGAAACAAACTCAAAATAAGTTGTTACAAATGGTGCAAGAGGTGTAGAAGGCTACTAAAAAAATCAAAACCTTGGAGAACAACTTCTTTGAGTCAAATAAAAAAATTAAAAAATTTAGTTAAGCTAATTAAAGAAAAATGTGGGGGGATATTATGGCAAATACCGATAGGTTATGTGATTGGTTTGAATTGCATCAAATTCTTTGAGCTATTTGTGGGAGTATCAAAGAGCAGATTGAGAAGAACAATGACCTTTTTAAGCTTGAGAAGACTACAAGACAGATTATACACATAATCAACACACATAGTGATAGGTATTTGACCAGCCAAGGAGTTCATGACCACACTAGTGCATTAGTAAAGACATTAGCTATCATTCAAAAATGCTAGAGTATACGGGAAAGATAGGAATATTTGAACTCAATCGGGAGAAAACAATCCAAGATGGATGATAGAGAAAAATTAATAATAAGTCTTGGTTTGCCTACTCCTTACTCTAGTAATTCATGAATGACATTCATTGGCAGGGAAGCTTACCAAAAAGAGTTGGAGGCCAAAATGATGTTTGAAGTAGTCAAGTTTCCTCAGGATTCAAATCCTAAAGGCATTTTGAATTGCATTAAAGCATTGGAAAATCTAAATGCATTATTGGATGTAGCACCACTTTTAAGTAAATCTTCCAAATATGGAAGTGTGACGAAGTTAAAGGTCATCTACTATAACATAACAAATGTTAAAACACCAAATGAAGCAGACTTCAACATTCTAAACAAGTTGAGCGAATCTTTAGTCATATCATAAGACATCCATCAGGCATCATAGTATGTATAATGTGACACTTGGAAAGTGATTTTAATCATCTTTGTAGTGTTTACTTTAATTATATTTGTAATTGTTTAATATGATTTTAAAGTTTGAACTTTATTTCTTGAACAAGATAAACGTAGTAGAATTAAAATGCTATTTTGCTTACTAGGCGGAGGCCTATCAAATGCAAAGGAAAAAAAAGTAACTGATACTAAATTTGATGCTAGTCTAAGAGTCTAAGACTCTTCCCATGAGGCAAAACAACATGAAGTTGTTGTTGCTCCCTTATTTCTATATTTGTACAGAAGGGAATTTAGGGTCATTTGCTAAATGTTATAGTTGTAAATTTAGTACTTTTAACTCATGATTATGAAATTAGGCATTCAAATTTAAATTTTGTAAATTGAAATCATTGAATTTTATATTTGATTTGCTATATTTTCACTAAAATCATCTAGGATTTTCATTGTACCATAACAACGTATCATATGAGCATAATAATGCAAAAAATAATAATTTAATAATGGTAAAATTTAAATGAATCTTGATTCATTAATCATGGCATCATCTAACTTAAAATGTACTTGTTTGTTTGACATTAGAAAAATTAAAAAATGATATAACTTATTATGCATGATAGATGAATCATGATTAGATTCAGATAATAATTTAGAATTGACACATCATACTGTAACTATTAAAATTTCCTGTGATCATCTCATCATCTGAATCTTCTAATTCCTTGACATCAAGTTCAAACAATCCATCATGCTCCATGTTTTCTCCAATAGCCATACCTTCATCATCTTGATAGTAATCCTCAGCTTCAACATCAATGCTACCACTACTAGTAGTAGCACCACTACCTGAGTTACTGATCTCATTGTTTGAAACATTGCCCAAAACTCTTCTTTGGTATTTCTTCATCCACAAATTTAGTGCCCTTTTCTAAGGAAAAGTATTTATTTCATATATGGATGTATACAGCCTCATACAATTTTCCAAATTCTTGCCTAGTTTATTTCTTACCTTTGATTTTAGGAACCCCAAAGCACTAAAAACTCTCTCATCCTCCACATACCCCAATATCATGGTCAAAAATAATTTAAAAAGCTTGAAAAATTCTGATATTGAATCTTGCAATACTTTACTCTGAGCAAGATTTGTCTAAAGTTTGGTTACTGATCCTTCTTCTCTGGGGTTTCGCATAAGATCATATTGTTCCATCATTATACAGGAAAAATAACATGACTGCTCTCTCAAATGTGATTCATCTAAAACTCCATTTACAGTCACCCCATTGATTTCTTTTCTTTTGCAAAATTGATCTATCAAAACCATTAACTTATCTCAAAAATATTTAGCGCTTCTTAAACTCTAGTAATGGGGAAACACAACACACATTAATTCAAGCAATTCGTGTCGAGACAATCTTTCTCTAATTTATGTGGAAAGATTATAATAAATATGCTTCACAGAATTCATACAGACTCAACAATCTATTCAAACACTTCCTTTGTAACAATTAATTTTTGTTGTGTGGGTTTCTTTCCTTTTCTCGTGGACATGAGCCTTCCATAATAGTGCATTGGTATCTCAACACCCTGTATATTGGCACATAATTCCCCCTTTGTATCAATCTTTAAAAAGTTATCAGGATTATCCAAATCTATGATTCTCATCCACCCTAAAAGTTTTTCATCCATAGAAAATGAATCTAAATTTTTATAGAGATTATCAAGGGCCACACATGTCATTTTACGCAGTATATTATATTCTGCAATATAGATATATCTTTGTTGCATCTTCTTCACTATATTTTGCATTTCCTCTAGCATGGGGAGAATGGCTACTAACAATAAGAGTGTCTCTACATTACTTAACCTTTCAATCAAATCATCATATTTCCATTGACTGCCTTGATCGTAGCGAGTTGATTCCATTGTACCAAGCAATGATGGATATTCATAAAAAACTCAATGAGCTGGTCCATCCAAAGAGATCCATCTAGCATCATTATCCTTAACCATCTTTCTCCCATTAGTTAGGCCCTCAATAAACTTTTGAAATTCCTTGAATCATTTAGGAGTTGGTAAAACTGTCTATAGATCTCTTTGATTAAAACCTCAACTCTATATATTTGTTGAGAGTTGCTGACAATTCCAAAAGCTAGATTCATTCTATGGGCCATGCAGTGAATGCCAACAATGTGAAGTGCAACAAATTCTTTTAACTTTGTGACAAGACCATTCTTGTGGCCTTGCATTACTGAAGCTCTATTTGCTCCAACACACACCAACTTTTGGGCAATCGTTATTTCATCTATGCCTCCATATTCAATTAGGAAACTCTTTACTAGTTCAAATATATTTTTTGTCGTTGAATTATCCTTCATTTTAACAACAGTTAGTAGATTGGGTTGGTGGACAAAATTTTGTATAGTATAGACATTCATGCATACCCAGGAAGTATTGTCTATTGCTGTCACCTCATCTAAAGATAATGCTTTGAAATTTGACTCTTTAATTTTTGCTCTTATATCTTCCTTTTCAACCTTAGCACAACAACTTGCCCATTCCCATCCATTGTTTACTGACTAGTGACTCCTCGCATAATAATGAACTTTTGCAAAGTGTAATAAATTAGTCAATGATGGGTAGTCTATCATGACATGCCCTTTGCTTAAAATATAGAAAACAACACTTAACTGAAGAACTTTACCCATTTCTTGAACTTTCATTGCTTTCCTAATAAGAGATTCCATGGAGCCCTTTACTTCAGTAGGCTTCGTTTGCATTTTCTCTTGAAATTCTAAGATTTATACATTCTTAATATCTTGAAATTCCTCCTTGGTTTTCCATCTTGTAACTAATTTTTTCACTCCATCTATGATTTTCTTCTCATAAACTTTACCCATATGCTTTTCTATGGTGTCAATATTTAGCTGCAACCTCTTTTTCTTTTTATTTATTCTTGAGTATATCGTACATTTGCATTCTACTAAAGGCTCACCTTCTTTTGGATTGTGTATAGGTTCAATGAATGGATACTTTGAGGCCCATCCTATTTGAAAATTTCTGATTGATACATCCCAATGTTAATTTTTGTTGGATTTTGCACCAGTTTTTACATTGTATTTCCTTTTTCCCTTCCCTGGTTGTGCACCATCACCATCTTTGGAATTATCATCCAAGTCTATTATATTATTCTGGCTACTTTGGCTGTTGACTTGCAAATCTTGGATACTCTAGCTATTTACCTAAATATCTTCTTCAAGTTCATCATGATCAGATATATCAAGTTTGCCAACTTCTTCAATATGTGTCAATGGAATTGGTAGTGGGAGTGGTTGGGAATCTTGTAAATGCACTTGTGATGATGTTGCTTCTTGATTTTTTCAACCAAAATATGATGCCAAGGTGTGAGTGGGCTTGACTGGCCCTTTTGGACTTCCACCACATGTAGGACTCTTACCCTTGTTCATGTTCGACATCTTTGAACAAATATAGGCTGCCATAAAATTCAAGTTATTCAAAAATTGACAATTGATTATAGTCTATTACATATATTTATCTAAATAGTATTCATTGGTTGTATGATCTACAATTTAAAATATAGATGTCCTAAGTCTCTCTGGTTACTGTACTGGTCCTAGGTGATAACTGACTACTAACAGTCTAACTTGTATCTACTACATATAAGAATGAACTATAATTACAAAGAATAGATAGATAGGGGTCTAAGTTACTTACCTTTGGCTAAAATGCAGCTATCGCACTCATGGCTTGCCTGATAATTGTCTTGATAGTATGAGAAATTGAGACTTTGCAACTAAATACTGATTAGAATTGAGACAACCTACTTATCTATGAATGTATTTATACCACTCTTTTGTGGCAAAATCTGCGGGAATATTATAGGGTATACCAAATATTTGAGGAAGCTTGCATAAGATTTTTTTTTTTTTTTTTTTGGAATTTTCAAGGCAAATATGGTTCATCCATTATATGGTCATGCATAATATAGATGGTGAAATTGAATTTGTGTTCGCACGTGTTTGTATATTTGGATGGTGAATGTCATCCCTCTCCTAAAACATTTTTTAAAACCAAGGGCGAATTGAGGCCATCCAAAAATGTTGTGTGGGAAATCATAAATGAAAGCGTTTAATATATCGTGTGCTAAAAATATTTTTGATTGGCTATTTTGTTTCGAAATGTGATATGATGATATAAATCCTCTGGAAATGAGCCTAGGGGTTTGAATTATGTTTGGTAAACTTGCGGAGATGCACCAACTGACATATGTGTAAAAAATTTGCCAAATTGATGTTGGTTGCTGGGTAACAATCACCATTTTGTGATTATTTGCCTCTATAGTGAACCCTGGCCAAGTCTAGAATGAGGGGGTAGCCTTAACTTGGTGGAAGTTCCTGCAATTAGAGAGAGATGGAAGGAAAGAAAGAAGCTCATAGATTCTTGGAAAGCCATGGAGGATAAGTTAAGGGAGAATTACTTACCTGAGAATTATGAAATCCAGTTTCATAAGAAAAGGTGGAGCCTTAGACAGAAATATTTGGATGTGGTTGCCTACACAGAGGAGTTCTAAAAATTTTGCTTGAAGTCCAAAGTAGAAGAGGATGAAATAATTAAGGCAGCTAGATACCTTAATGGAATTAGATGGAGCATACAAGAGGATCTTAGTACCTTTAGCCAACTATTGTCCATAAGTGCTACCAACTAGCCCTTAAGGTCGAAGAAAAGGGTAGGAAGAAACAAGACACCCAAACCAAGGGTAGAGGTAGAGGAAGAAACTCTGAAGGACATAGAGGAGGCTATGGTTGTAGAGGCAATGATAATAGGTTGCAAGGTGAATCTAAGTTTACAAATCAGAGTGGTGACTCTCGTTCAAGGGAAGGTTCAAGTAGAGGCAAGGGATTTGGGGACAATAGAGGAACAAGAGGTAGAGGTTCACATTTCACAAACATGAAATGCTATAGTTATGGACAACTTGGACATCCTACTTATAAATGTCCTGAGGGAGGATCCATTTCTCAATCAAAGAAAAGAACCAACTATGTACAAGAGGACATTGGAAGTGTAAAGTCTCTTGAAGTGAATCTAGACTCAGATAGTGGGGAGAATTTAATGTTCAAAAGGATTCAAATTAAAGAATCTATAAAAAAAGGAACCTAGACAAAGAAGAACACTATTCAAAGTGAAGTGCAAGATACTTGATAAAGTATGCAAGGTGATCATTAATTCAGGGTCATTTGACAACATCACCTCTGAGTAAGCAGTGAACAAGTTGAGACTAGAAAGGATTACTCATGCTCATCCTTACAAGGTCACTTGGTTGAACAAGGGACACATGTCTTGGAAAATGAACAAGAATGAGTGGAGTTCACCATATGAGGTTACAAAGACAACATCTTATGTGACATATTACCCACATATGCTTGTCATTATCTATTGGTCAGACAATGGCGGTATGATAGGGAGGTCATCCACAATAGAGAGAATAACTCCCACTCTCTCAAGAAGAATGGAGTCACTTATCACATTCAATCATTAGTTGAAGAAGATGTGATGAAAACAGTAACCCCTAATATGTTATTGATCAATAGGAAGAAGTTTTTGAGTGATCTAAAGAAGGAGGACAATGAGACAAGGTTTGCCATTATAGTAAAATCTAAGGAGGCAAAACATAACATCAAAGCCATTACCTGTAGAGGTGGAGAAGTTTCTTAAACAATTTAAGGATATAGTTAGTGATGTAAGTCCCACTACATTACCACCTATGAGAGCCATTAGTCATCATATTGACTTCATACTAGAGGCATATTTACCTAATAAGACTCCATACAAGATAACTCATGACTAAAACAAGGAGATTGTAAGGCAAGTGCAAGAGCTATTTGACCAAAGGTTGATAAGAAAGAGCATCAACCCATGTTTAGTATTAGTGGTGCTAGCCCCTAAAAAGGGAGGTAAGTGGAGATTATGCACTAATTCTAGAGTAATAAATAGGATAACCATTATATATAGGTTTCTTGCTCCTAGAATAGAATATCTTATGGATTGTTTAGGTGAAGCAAGGTACTTTACTAAAATATACTTAAAAATTGGTTACCACCAAATTAGACTGAAGGAAGGAGATGAATGGAAAACAATGTTCAAAACCATAGAGGTTCTATATGAATGGTTTGTCATGCCCATTGGTCTTAGTAATTCACCTAGCACCTTTATGAGATTGATGAATGAAATTCTCAAAGACTACATTGGTTGATTTGTAGTGGTGTACTTAGATGATATACTCATCTTCAGTAAAACCAAGGAAGCACACTTGAAGCACCCATAGATTGTG
This sequence comes from Cupressus sempervirens, assembly GCA_028749045.1. Classification (NCBI taxonomy): domain Eukaryota; kingdom Viridiplantae; phylum Streptophyta; class Pinopsida; order Cupressales; family Cupressaceae; genus Cupressus; species Cupressus sempervirens. The sequence continues at coordinate 217,073,008 of CM053784.1, read as the reverse complement.
TTAAAGAGGCTATATGAAGAGAAGTTAGCCATAATCATAGAGAAGTGTGAATTCATGAAGCAAGAGCTAGTGTGCTTAGGTTTTGTGATCTCATAGAGAAGCCTAAAGATGGATCCAAGCAAGGTGGAAGCCATTTTGAGTTGCCTCACCAAAATTAGGGACAAAGGTAAGGAGCTTTCATGGGTTGGCTCATTTTTATATAAAGTTCATAAGGGGGTTCAATGATATCTGTGCACTTTTTTTAGATACCATTAAAGGAGGGGTGAAAACCAAGTTCAAGTGGTTTAATGTGTTGAAGCTAAAAGTGGCAACTCAACCCATCTTAGTCCTTCCAAGCTTTGACAAGATATTCACTATGGAATGTGATGCCAGTAATGTTGTAATGGGGGCAATTCTTAGCCAAGAGAGAAGACAAGTGACATTTTTTAGTGAAAATTTGAATGAGGAAAGAAGAAGTATTATTCTTATGATTTGGAGTTGTATGCATTAGTGCAAGCCCTCAAAAAGTGGAGGCATTAATGCCTCCACTTTTTGAGGGACAAGAAAACAAGGTAAGAAAAAAAGTGGAGGCATTACCTCTACTATCAAGCATAAGAAGGGACAAGAAAACAAGGTGGTTGATTCAATTAGTAGGAGATTACTTACGGCCAAAGAAGTTCAGTTGTAGAGTATTAGAGTAGAAAGCTTTGAGAATCTCTACAAGGATGATGAATACTTTGCAAAGGCCTACAAGGTATGTGTGGAGTTCAATAATTATTTTCACAGTCAATGTGAAAACTACACATTACAGAATGGGTTTCTTTTCAAGGGTGGTTAGTTGTGTGTACCTAGAGGGTCCATGAGAGAAAATTTGATGTAGGAGAAGCACACTAGAGTTAGTCCAGAGGTCTTACTATTGGCCTACAATGTAGAGGGATGTGAGGAAGTATGTTGAAAAATGTGGTATTTATCAAAGAGAAAAGGGGACTACTACAAATACAAGGCTTTATCAGACACTTCCTATTCCAAATAGGCCTCATGAATGCCTTAGCATGGATTTTATTGTTGGATTACCTAGGACTAACTATGATTTTGATAGTGTTTTTGTGGTTCTAGAAAGTTTTTTTTAGAGTAATTAAACATTTTCTAATTAACTCTAGTCTACTTAAGCTAAAATTTAGGCATATAATAATTAATTCTTTTTATTAATTATTATAAGGCAACCTAGGTTAGACCTTTTTCAGGTTTTGGTCTCCTTTATAAGGACAATCTCTCTTTGTAATTATTATTCATTCACTTTTGATAATAGAAATCTCTCTTTTTTGCTCATCAAGAATGTCTCATCTATGGATCTGGGAATTCTGGCTCCCATGGCTTTTTCTTCTCTCTTTCTGTGACTGGTGTTTGCATGTAGAGGATTAAAGTGCCATGTGGGGTTGATGTTTTGTCTTTTTTTTCCATCTTCCTTTGTCTAGTGAGTGTCCTTTCCATGAAATTAGCCTCATGTCTTGTTTGAGATTGATCACCTCAATACACACATATGTACTATTTTATGCATCTTGATCATGGTTCCTTGACATATAGTTCTTTTGGCCCACTTTTCTAGTTGCCTATCACCTCACCGTTGTCTACATTGTCTACATTTTGGGGGGGGGGGGGGGGTTCTTCTTTTGTTTCTCATGCTTCCTTGGTTTGATTGATCAAGTCTTTAGGCTTTGGTATTTCATGCCATTTGTACCTTCAAGTTCAGTTATTTTCCTTTGTGTGCCTCCTAGTTCGATGTAGATTATAGTCTTCTCTACCTAGTCAGGTTCTATTTTAGTAGAGGTTCTTTAGATTAGTAGTTACTTTTGATAGAGCTTTGTAGCTTCTACATGCTTCAGAGGTGTTCTTCATTATGATCTTTTGTTCCTTAGAGGTGTTCTTCATGATCATCTTTTGTTCCTATCTTCTGGGCATTCCCTACTTTGAAGGCTTCTTCATATCTTCACTAGTTCTCTTCATAAGTATTTCCATCTCTTTTTGGAGTAGGGCTTTTCCTAGGTGGTTTTATGTATTTATCCTCTTTGTAGAGATTTGGTTGTGCTTGGGTACCTCATCAGGCCTTTGTTGCCAAGATCCATTTCTACTTTCAATAGTAGTTTCTAGATTTTTAGCTACTCCCTAAGTTTACCTTAAGTGAGGGAGTTAGATCAATCAGATTTCTAATCAACTCTAGTCTACTTGAGCTAAACTTTAGGCATATACTAATTAATTCTTTTATGAATTATTATTATGCAACCTAGATTAGACCTTTTTTGGGTTTCGATCTCCTTTATAAGGATGATCTCTCTTTGTAATTATTATTAATTCACTTTTGATAATAACAATCTCTTCTTTTTGCTCATCAAGAATGTCTCATCTATGGATCTGGGAATTCCAGCCTCCATAGCTTTTGCTTCTCTCTTTCTGTGACAGATGTTTGCATGTAGGTGATTATTGGGAGCTGCGGGGTTGATCTTTCATCAAATTTAACAAGTTTAGTAAGATGAGAAATTTTATACCTTAAAAAACAACTAATGATGTTGGTCATATTGCTCATCTCTTTTTCAAAGAGGTAGTAAGAATGCATGGGTTTCTTTTGAGCATTATGTTAGACAAACATGTGAAGTTCATTGGTAATTTTTGGGAGACCTTGTGGAAGAAATTGGGCACAAATGTGTCCTTTGTATTTGCATACCATCCATAATCACATGGCCAATAAAAGATCATAAATAGGGTGTTGGGAAACCTCTTAAGGTGTTTGACTTAAGAATACGATCAAATGTGGGATCAAGTCTTATCCCAAGCTGAATTTTCCTATAATGATAGTGTTAATAGGACTACTAGGAAGAGTCCTTTTGAGGTAGTGTATGGACACACCCAAGAGGTGTATGTGAGCTTAGAGAACTTGGAGACATATTAGGGAAGAGTTGATATGCTGAGGACTTTTCTCAATCCATGAAGGATATTTGTGACCGGGTCAAGAAGACTCTAATAGATGTTAATCAAAAACTCAAAGCTAAGGTATATGAGAAGAAAAAGGGTTTGTAGTTTGAAATAGGGGATTTGGCGATGATACATCTCAATAAATCTAGGTTACATAAATGAATCCCAAGCAAGCTCCATATGAGGAGGATAGGACCATGTAAGATCTTGTCAAAGTATGGACATAATGCTTATAAGGTGGAGCTACCCATAGAGCTATCTATTTGACCAATTTTTATGTGTAAGACCTAATCAAGTATAAAGGTCCAGATGTTGTAGATAAGAAACAAAGTATATAGTTAGACAATGACCTAATTAAGGTCTCCATACCACCAAAGAAACAACTAAAAGAAAAGAAAGTTCTGGATTCCAGAGTAAAGAAGAAAACTAGTCATGGGGTCTACATCAAATATCTTATCAAATGCAAGAAATTACCCAAATTAGAGGCTACATGGATAGTTGAGAGTGAGTTTAAGAAGTTATGCAATAGTGAATATCTCTTATCTTCAAGAGTGACTTGCTTTCTTATTTGTAGGGGAAAATAGTGCAAGAGCACCATGTAATGCCCCGCCAAGGGATCCAAAAGAATTAACCTAAAGTTTCACTAAGTTTGCTGAACATTTTTTTTTTTTAAAGTAAGAATGTATAACATACACATCAAACACATAGTAGCGGAAGCAATAACATATAATCATTGACAAACATACATTGCAAGTTACATTTCTTAAAGATCCCAAGACGTTGAGTCACGTTTAAATTTAATTAAACTCTAAGTCTAACAACTAATACATACATAATAAAGAATAATCAGAAACTCCAATGTCCATAATATACATTTGTTCTGAATGCTCCTTGGCAAATTAATTTGGAATGCTCCATCATCCACTGTACATGTCACAGGGTATGAAAGGTTTAAAAGAATATACATATGTAAAGATCAAGATACAACATCCTCAAATCCATGATACAAGGTACAGTAAAAATATATGAAACTATTCACCATACATGATACATCCATACATCCATAATGATAAAACATCTATCATAAAATCTAACCATCTATCATAATAATCCAAGAATATAGTGAAGGTAAATTCCCATCACGAAATCTCCAGCCACGGTGACCACGGAATGGATCTCAATGGTAAGAGTAAAAGCACTACCACCCGACTGCGTGGAACCTAAATGGTCCACTCCCACCGCGCTGAGGAGATAGTCTCAAGTCCCAAACAAGGTATCAAAACACAAAACACAAGTACTCTCTAAGTCTGGGAAATCCTAAAAGTATACTAACTCAAGGGTTCCAACATAGATAGACATCTAGACCCAGAGGCACCCCAAAGACACATAGGAAACCTAATATGCAAGCGGGAAAGTGTCATCGCAAAAGTCACATAGAAGTTACCCGAGCAATCCCTTAGGAATCTCGGGTCCCTACTGATCCCTGCGGCCATTAGTATCCTCTCGTACTGACGAGGCATACTATGGAATGCAAGGTCGTAACCAAGCGTTCTCTCTACCCCATCCTAGTCTGTACTAGCACTCAAGGCATGGGAGAGAACATACAATTATCTTATTAGGTTCATTTTCCCTTATTTAGTGTAAATGTTTTCACTTATTAAAACAACTTACAATGGGTTACTCCAGGCAGCCTCTTAGGGCCCCGATCCCCATTGCAAGCCACTTCCCGACTCTACACATAGATAACCTACCCTAGGCTCATGAAATCAAAAGTCAAGAATTATAATAAAATCACCTCAGTCCTATACAAGCAACTGAAAAACATCATAAAAGATAAGCCACAAAATTACATCAGTTCTTCATGAGCAACAGATAAGCATCCAATAATAATCATATGATCACGACAGTTCTCTATCAGCAACTGAAGGCATCAATGATAAATCACAAAATCCAATGGTTCTCCAATGAGCAACCAGAAAGTAACCCAATAGTAAATTACAATACTGATCGAAGACTCCAAAATGGTCAAGTCAAAACATGACATCATCAAGAACATAACAACACTTCAGTCCTCTCAAGCGACTGAAAATCAATCCAAGAATAACTGATCGAGACTCAAAAATGGTTATCAAATATAACTGATCGAGACTCGAAAATGGTTAAGTCAGGTATCTCAAATACATACATCTCAGCTTCACACAAGGAAACTGGAAACCAATAACAAACAGTAAACACAATCATGTCATAGAGCACTTCATCACATTACCATGGTCGGGTTAAGAAAGATCGAGACCAAATCATCATGACATCACATTCACAACCCCGAGCCTCTGGTAACAACCTAAACTGGTCAAAGCTAAGTCAACCCCAAAACATAAACAGTACAAGAAACATCATAATCTCATAATTTGGTTTGATTTGAAAATACATAGTTTTGAGTTTAACAATAAGGTTTAAATTTTCCAATGTTCGTGTTCAAGTAATAGTCTCATAGTTCAATTTGATTGATAATATACTGTTGAGTTAATGTGAGATTTCCATTTCCAGTTGAACGTATGTTTTAAACAGATAGAACCCATAGTTTCCCTTACAATTATCCCATTCCTATATCCAAATGATACACACAATTACCCCTAATTGATTATAGTAAATTTTCTCAAAAAAAAGTCAAAGGTAATAATTTATTTATTAAATAATAATTAAATAAATTAAAAACTTCATTTTACAACATTCTTTATTAATTAACTTAATTAAACTAAATTTAATTAAATTAATTATTAAATATAAAACTATATCAATATTATTTAATTGATTAATAATATGTAATAATAAATTTTATTAACAATATTAATAATTAATAATTTAAATTCATTATAAATTAAATTTAATAACATTAATAATTAATTCAATTAAATTAAATACCATTTAAATAGATTATCATTTAACAATTTATATTAAATATAATTTATTTTTAATAAATTAATAATTTAAAAAAAAAATCATAATAATAAAAAAAAAAAAACCAACGTATATTTGAAAAGCCCGCCGGCTTTTAAATGAAGCCGTGCGGCCTTCTGCGTCCGCAGACGGCCTGCTGTCGCAGGCAGTAGTTATTACTACTGCTGCGTACAGCAGTACGTCTGCGTACGCAGAGTAATGTACGTTGCGGGGAAGGTAGGAAATGGGGTAGGGGGGGTGTTGGTGGTCCCCACCCTCCCTATCAAAATTTTTAATTAATTTTTTTTTAATTAATTTTTTTTTCTTTTATTAAATAAGACCCTTCACAATATATATATATATATATATATATATATATATATATATATATATATATATATATATATATATATATATATATATATATATATATATATATATATATATATATATATATATATATATATATATATATATATATATATATATATATATATATATATATATATATAATTTTTGTTTTTATTTTATTTTATTTATTTTTAAAAACTAAACATTTGTAACCCTAGTCTGATAGGTGAGATACGGACAACCATACAAATTTCCAACTTAGAATATTCAATTTTCAATCTCAATTCTTTCCCAAGTTATCTGATAGGAAGATTCGATTAACCGTTTTAATTTCTAAATTACATTTTCTTTTAAATCTCAAAATCTCCCAGAAAAAAAAATGCAATTTTCTTTAAACTATGGACGAGGTTTTCAAATTAATTTATTTTCTTTCAACCATAATATAAGATGGGATAAAATTCACACATCCTAGATTTAGAACAAGGGAGCAAAAGATTCATGCAACGAAAACCCAGAGAATCAATTTCTACAATCACAAAGAGGATAGGATTATCAAATTGCATAATTCGACCAGTGATCACAACACAAGATCCTACCTCAATCTGATGCTAACACGTAACCAATCGAGAATTGTGAGAAGATTCGCTTCCACAAATTTGCATCCAGATTCGTCCTTAAAATTTCTCTCCCCAAAATTCGTGTCCAATCTTCATGTCCCCAGAAATGAACCTTCAATGTTGTGATAAGCAAATTTTCTCCTCAAATCGGGGCACTAATTGTGCGTTCACCCGAGAAGACTCTTTGCACAACTGAGTTAACTCCCAATTAACTTTTTTTATCTTTTCTTTTAATTTGCATTCATCTTTTATGCACATTAAGTTGAATTATTAAATAACTTTATTTAATATTCCACTTGACTTCTATTTTTAATCTTTATTACTTTTAATCTCATGCGCACTTTATGAAATTAAAGTAACATTATTAATTATTATTATTTAATCTTTTAATAAGTTTCTTTTATTTAATCTTATGCATAAGTCATGCGAACTAGAATCTTTTATTAAATAATTATATTTTCACTTTTTAAATTATTTTAGAAACTAAATTGGTAAAAATATTTATTAACTCAAATAATAATAATATTTAGCATTTATTTAAAAATGAACTCTAAATATATTATTATTAAATTAACTAAATATTATCAAGTTCTAAATTTAGACTTAAAGCTTTTATCTTCAAATTTAATTCCTTTCATTTAATTAATTTCTCAATTTAAATAAAAATAATAATTAAATATTAAAATGTCATAATAATCTTATATTAAATTAAATCATTAATTAATCGTTTTAATTAATTTCTTTTATATTTAAACTCATGCTTAGATCATGCGATCTAGAAACCTTTAATAATTTAATATCTTTTTCCACTTTTAATCTATTTAAGAAACTTTAATTGATAAAATATTTATTAATTCAATTAATAATAATATTTAGCATTTATTTAGAAATGAACTCTAAATATATATTATTATTAAATTAAATAAATATTATCACATTCTAAAATTATACTTAAAACTTTTATTTCCAAATTTAATACTTTTTATTTAATTAATTTCTCAATTAATTAAATATAATTAAATATTAAAATATCATAATAATTTTCTATTAAATTAAATCATTAATTAATCCTTTTAATTAAACTTAATTAATAGAAAATACATCAAGGACTCATAAAGCAACATATGAAAACCCATCATAGAAGAACACATACTAAATCAAACAAAAAGGGTTATAATCACGAAATAACATCATTTGATGCATTCAGAGGGTACTTAACTCAGATACTTGTCCTAATTATCAATTAGGACAATTGGCTAAGGGTTTAGGAATTGGACTTAAGAGTTTATCTCCCCTCTCTTACCATTGAGATAATGCGATAGGGTACGCTCATCCTGGCAATTCAGGGAAGTCGATACCCGGTACCTGCAACCTGCATAAAATTCACGCATGTACAGACACAATATTCTAAGCTAAACAGACAATGGCAGGAAGTGGTGCATCGTGTAGATCCCGACTAGCAGGTGACTACGACTCCCTTCCTTAACCACATTAGAAACACCATACGTAAAGAAAACAAACACACACACCATACACATGCAGTATGGGGTAAGTATCCATAAGAAAGCACGTGTGATAATAAACCATCTAACTAATCATCATCGATAACTGAAAATATTGAATAATCATCATACATGCATGAAATATAGAGTACCAAGTAATCTCATCATATAATAAACTGAGTGTACAACAACATCTGATAATATCTAAAATAATAATACTAATCATCAAACATAAATTGGCCTAAAAGAGTTTGGCAAGGATGACAGAAATGCGACTTAGGGGCAGGCACTACACACCAAGGGTAGGCTATGCTAGGCCATTTTGGCTTGTAGTGGCTCTAGCCAAGTCATTAGTGAATAAGAGGAAATTTAGGGCCCTATTGTTGTGGTTAGGTGTTTGGGATGTCAAATAGGAGTGTTGGAAATTAGTTGTCAACTTTTGGCACAAAATTGCCAAAGTAGTCAAAATTGCTAAGTTGCAACTAGGTATGTAACTTGGGTCTTGGAGTCTCCAAGTGGTAGGATAAGTCATGAAACATATAGGGAGGTGATAATGGATATATTCTAATGATAATGCATCAATTTTTGAGGTCCAAGATAAGTTAGAGGGGAAAATGCAAAATATTGTCAAAGTTGTCATTGGCAACCTTGCAAAATTGCAATGTTGCCATGACAATTGTTGAAAAGTTGCAAAATGACCACATGTGGTTATGGAATAGTTTGAGAAGTTGAGGCTAATTTAATTAGAGGATATAAGGAAATCCATGTCTTGTTCCAAGGGTTGGTTATACATTTTGGTGATTTGAATAGTAGAGCAACAAGATTTTGTGCATGTTTCATCACAATTTATCTTGCAAGTTGAGCATTTTGTTTTGGATGGATTGATCATCAGTTTTGTGCATGAGATTTGATTAGGGTAATGAAAATGCTTTTTTTTTCCCTTTTTCTTAGGATCATTTGTTTCCATTTGTAATAGGTTTAAAAATTATTCCTCTTCTGGTTAGTTCACTAGTTTGATTAGGATAAGGAAGCCTAAAATCCCTCTCCCATAAAATCTCACCATGGAATCATCACAACCTATTGGGACATGGGAGGGAACTCAATTTAAAATTTACATATCAATTTTAGTGGCCTAAAAGGTCAGCTTTCTATGTTTAGCATCTTTCCCTTGGTGAGGCACAAAGCACTCGACTAGGAGCAAGACTTAGAACATTCAGCTTGAATGTTGATGAATAGATTGGTAGATGTGAAACCTTGATGTTCAATGGTCATGTTATACAATATGGGTGGAGTATTTAGTGTGGTTGAGACCATGTCAATCATGAGAAAGAGTTAAAAATGTACAAAATATTGCAGAGTTCCCAAAAGGGTATCTAGAATGGTTATTTTTTTGAGGATTCCTTAAGGAATTTTTGGAGAAAACAAGCCAAAATTGGATTTGGAGACCTAATTGGCTAGTAGGTCTTGTAGCCCTATTTTCTGGGGATTTGAAAAGATCAAGGAGAAGCAAAGGGGTAGAGGCAAAAAAACCTTCCCAAGATTGTTGAAAATAATAAGTCTAAGACCATATATCTATGGGAATGTTGAACTTGGAATTGTGAAGGCTTGGAATGGCTTTGAGGGTATAAAGTTTATAGAATTACTAATCAAAATTGATGGAGAGTTTCTTGAGAATAGGAGAATAAAATAGAATCTCCTAAGGTAGAGGGTTCTAGAGTAACCCCTAGGGACTCTACAAGAGGTCCTAGTATAGACCTAGAAGAGAGGGTCTAGTTAAGAATCCTAAGACTTGTGTGATTTTTAGGAAAACTCCCAATCAATCGAATCACACACTGTGGTTTTTGTAATGCCCCACCAAGGGATCCAAAAGAATTAACCTAAAGTTTTACTAAGTTTTCCAAACAATTTTTTTTTTTTAAAACAAGAAAGATATATCATTCACATTAAACACATAGTAGCGGAAGCAATAAGATACAATCAATTGTAAACATACATACAGGTTACATTCCTTAAGGATCCCAAGACATTGAGTCACATTTAAATTTAATTAATTCTAAGTCTATCAACTACCACATTCACATGAAAGAATAATCAAAAAGTCCAATGTCCATTTAATATACATTTGTCCTAAATGCCTCTTGGAAAATTAATTCGGAATGCTCAATCATCCACTGTACATGTCACAGGGTATGAAAGGCTTAAAAGAATATACATATGTATAAATAAGGATACATCATCCTCCAAGAATCCATGATACAAAGTACAGTAAAATAAATGAAACTAATAACATACATGATACATCTATCCATCATAAAGATATAACATCATAAAACACAACTAATCTAAGTGTGTGGTTCCTCCCAACCATCAATAGCATCATTAGACCATCATGGGTCCTAGCCATCCCCCACGTGTAACATCCCAAGTCACCAAAGAGATTATCGGTACTATCATAATAGGGATGTCACACCTAAACATGCTACAACATATGCATAAAGAAATCTAACATACTAGAATTAAGCATAAGTAAATAACCTCATCTAAATATGATAAACCAACATACCAAGAAGCTCCAGCCATGGTGACTACGGACGAATCTCAAATGGTAAGAGTAAAAAGCACTACCACCCGACTGCGTGAAACCTAAATGGTCCACTCCCACTGCGCTGAGGAGATAGTCTCAAGTCCCAAACAAGATATCATACAACAAATACTCTCTAAGTCTAGGAAATCCTAAAAGTATTCTAACTCAAAGGGTTTCAACACATAGGCCGACATCTAGACCTAGAGGCACCACAAAGGCACGCGTAGGAATCTACCATGCAAGTAGGAAACTGTCATCGCAAAAGTCACGTAGAAGTTACCTGAGCAATCCCTTAGGAATCTCGGGTCCCTAGTGATCCCTATGGCCACTAGTATCCTCTCATATTGATGAGGCATACTACGGAATGCAAGGTCATAACCAAGCATTCTCTCTACCCCATCCTAGCCTGTACTAGCACTCAAGGCATGGGAGAGAACATACAATTATCTTATTAGGTTCATTTTAATCCCCATTTAGTGTAAATATTTTCACTTATTAAAACAACTTACAATGAGTTACCCTGGCAACCACTTAGGGCCCCGGCCCCCATTGCAAGCCACTTCCCGACACTACACATAGATAACCTACCCTAGGCTCATGAAATCATAAATCTCGAAATCACCTCAGCCCTATACAAGCGACTGGAAAGCATCACAAGTATAATCCACAATAACCACATCAATTCTCCACGAGCAACTGGAAAGCATCAAATAATAATCATAATGATCACAACAGTTCTCTATTAGCAACTGAAGGCATCCATGATAAATCACAATATCCAATGGTTCTCCAATGAGCAACCATAAAGTATCCCAATAATAAATCACAATACTAATCGAAGACTCCAAAATGGTCAAGTCAAACATGTCACAACATGACATCATCAAGAACAAATCATCTAAAGAATCTTAGTCCTCTCAAAGCGACTAGAAGAAAAATCAAATATAATTGATCGATGACTCAAAAATGCTTAAGTCAGGTTTCACATAAACATACACCTCAGCTTCACACAAGAAGATTGAAAAGCAATAACAATCAGTAAATACATCCATCATAGAGCATATCACACATCACCATGGTTGGGTTAAGAAAGATCGAGAACAAATCATCATAACATCACAATCGTATGACCCTCGAGCCTCTGGGAACAACCTAAACTGGGCAACACTAGAACAAACCCCAGAAACATAAACAATAGAACAGTCACATAGAAAACAGAATCATCACATAGTTAGGTATGAATGATAATACATTATTGAGTTAATGTAAGGTTTGAAGTTCTAGTTTTAGGTATGTCTCAAGTAATAAGTTTCCGCAATTAGCCCTTATAATTAACCTATTGCTATATTTAAATGATTGCACACTTACCCTATAACAATCTAAGGATAATCTTTTATTTATTAAGTTATAAAAATGATCCTTAATGATTTTAAATAGAATAATTACAAATTTATTAAAATCATTATTTATAAATTTTTAACATCATTAATTAAACTCTCGTTAATAACTTCCATCAAATTCTATAATTTTATCAAATAATATCCATTTATTAATTAACTTTAATTCAATTAATTTTAATTAAATTAATTAATATTCATTGATCTAAATACTTATACTAATATTTTCATTAATTATCAATTTATTAATATTTAACTAAAAATTATTAATAATTACAAAAAAAAACTCTATTAGAATACATTAATATTTAAATTATCAAATAATAATAAAATCTATCAATAAAGATTATTAAATAAAAGTTATTAAGAAAGTATTATTAAAATCTATTTATAAAACTATAAAATAATAATGAATTTATTTATAAAATATATTAAAAAAGTTATCTAATAATAACAATTCTATATTATATATATCTTTTAAAACATTAGTAATACGTAGCAAAGTATTAATTAGTTTTATAAGCTTTAAAGAAAGAAAATTTAAAAACAAACTTTGTAACTAAGTTAGACTAGGCATATAAATGCCGTTTTAAAAACATTTAATCAAGCAATATGACAATCACTGACTGTATATGACTGCCTACAGCGCACGACTGCAGGTAAGTGGGGTACTTCCCCAATTCAAATTATATATATATATATATATATATATATATATATATATATATATATATATGAGTAATTCTTTTAAATTATAAAGTTTATCATGTTTATTCAAAATTTATGTGTAAAGTATAATTTCTTTTAAAAATAATTTAAATGTCTTCTATAAATCTTATTTATATAAATTTTAACATAATCAACACTTCCTCTCACATATTATTTTGGAATTTATAATTATATATAACATTTATTTAAATAACTTCTTCTTAATATTTATTTATTTTATTTTGAAATTGTTTTCGTCTTTATTTTGATAGAGAAAACACTATCAACCATCCAAATTCTTAATTTAGAATTTCATCTTTAAATTCGAACCCTCCCAAATTTAACCTTACTTTCTTTAATCTACAAGACGAGGTTTTCAATTTAATTTATTTTTCTTCATATATACAGATGAGATACAAAATGATATCATAAAGTTCATAACAACAAAGCACAAGATTCATACAACAATACCCATAAATTCGATTTGACAATCACAAAGAAGACAGGAGTATCTAAATAATGTAATTCTAACTGGGTGAACAGAACTCAAGAACCTACCTGGTTCTGATGCTAGATTTGCAACACTTGGAAGATTTGAGAGAGAATTCGCTTCCAAATTTGTTCTCAAAATTCGTGTCAAAATTCACGTCCCAATTTCTCTCCAAAATTCGTCTCTAAAATTCATGTCCAAAAATTCGTTCCCAAAATTCATCTCCAAAATTTGTCCCCAAATTGCTGTGTTCAAAATGAACCTTCTAATTGTGATAAAGGTTTCTCTCTCCTTAAATTGGGGAACTAATTCTGAGTTCACCTGAGAGAACTACGTGCTCACCAAAGTTAACTCTAAAATTACCTTTTATTAATCTTTCTTTATCTTTTCTATGCACATTAAATGAATTATTGAATAGCTTTATTTAATTTTCCACTTGACTTCTATTTTTAATTAATTAATTACTTTAATCTCATGCGCACTTAATGAAATTTAAATAACATTATTATTTTCACTTATTTTATCTTTTTAATTAATCTCTTTTATTTTCAACTCATGCACGCATCATGCAATCTAAAATCTTTAAATAATTTAATATCTTTTCACTTTTTTAAATTTTATTTTCAAAACTTTAATTGATAAAATATTTATTAACTCAAATAATAATAATATTTAGCATTTATTTTAAAAAATGAACTCTAAATATATTATTATTAAATTAACTAAATATTATCACGTTCTAAATTTATATTTAAAACTTTTATCTCCAAAATTTAATTCTTTTTATTTAATTAATTTCTCAATTAATTAAATATTAAAATATCATAATAATTTTACATTAAATTAAATCATTAATTAATCTTTCAATTAGACTTAATTAATAGAAAATACACCAAAGACTCTTAAAACAACATATGAAAACCCATCATAGAAAAACACATACCAAATCAAACAAAAGGGTTATAATCACGAATTAACATCATTTGACGCATTCGGAGGGTACTGACTCAGATACTTGTTCTAGTTTTCAATTAGGACAAATAGCTTAAAGGTATGGGATTTGGACTTAAGAATTTATCTCCCCTCTCTTACCATTGAGATAATGCGATAGGGTATGCTCATCTTGGCAATTCAGGGAAGTCGATACCTGGTACCTGCAACCTGCATAGAATCCATGCATGTGCAAACACAATATTCTAAGCTAAACAGGCAATGGCAGGAAGTGGTGCATTGTGTAGATCCCGACTAGCAGGTGACTACGACTCCCTTCCTTAACCACATCAGAAATGCCATGCATAAAGAAAACAAACACACACACCATACACATGCAGTATGGGGTAAGTATTCATAAGAAACACATATTATAATCCATCTAACTTAAACTTCATCAATAACTAAAATTACTGAATAATCATCATGCATACATGAAATGTAGAGTACTAAGTAATCTCATCATATAATCAATTAAATCTACCACAATATCTGAAAATCTATAAGTAATGCTACTAAACATCAAACATTAAACTACCCTAAAGGAGTCTGGCAATGATAACAAATATGTGAGCTAGGGGCAGGCACTACAGTTTTTACCTAAGTTAGGTTTCCACAAAATAAATAATATGCTATGTGTTGATTTTTTTTTTTTATTGACTTTAACTTGTTGAGTTATAGCTAGCATTAACTTGTAGATTGGCACAAAGTAGAGTAGAAAGGGAAAAGTTAAATCTACTAGGATATATTGATTTACCCACCACCGCCACCCCCCCCGCCCACCTTAATATGTCAACCTTTGGTTGGACCAAGACCTCAATTGATTTCTTTATGTAAATCCTTTAACATGGTATAATTTCAAAAGGAATTCTAAATCCTCTAATGAGGTAGATCTTTCTTGTACTCCTAACAATGTACAAATCACTCCTAACAAAGTTAACCCTCAAAAAGGCTATTTGTAGCTCCTAATAGGGAAAACCTTACTATTGCAACTTGAAAGGCTTGTGTGTGCCAACCCCACCATGGTTTTCTTCCTCTAACTTAGGTTTCCATGTGAAATAAGAGTATGTTATGTGTGTTACTTCTATGATTTAATAGTACCATTTACTTCTATTTCATGTAGGTAGTGATATGTTGTGTATTTTGGAAGTAAGTTTAAAATAATTAGATCAATAGTTTTGATATGGTGGTTTACCTATTACACTGACCACCCCCCCTCTTAGTACCACTTCATACCAACAACCATTATCTCCATTGTTTTTCCTTTCTCTAGAGCAAGGGGTTCTCTCTAGTCATTGATTCCAGGTTCCTGTTTAAACCCCTCATTCTTCTTTTTATTTTTTCTAGTTCTTGGGACCCAAGTTGCCAATGGTTGTATCTCCATTCAAAAGCTTTTGAATTCACCTCTGTTCAATTCCTTTCCTCTAATCATTTTGACTTGATATTACTTTTTTCTAGGGTTTGGGCCGTCTTCTCTCTTTATCTAATCACAACATTCATGAGTTGTGATATCACTCCACATTATCGATTCTCGATTAGAAAATAAATAATTCAAATTGTCCTCTTTTAGTTTCTTGAGTAGAATACTCACCCATGGGAGCTAAAGTTACCTTTTTGAGTTTGTCAAGAAGAATACACACCCAACACTCTACAATGATAACACCAAGATAATATTCTGGAGAGTTTGGAGGTTGATTTATAATATTCTTTCCTCATAGGAATTCAATCTCAGTAGCTTCTTCTAGCATCATAATAGCTTCATAAAATGCATAAGAAGTGGGTTTCTTTTAATTTTATTTAGTATTTACAGTTAAGAATTATGAACAATAGTTCACTATAAGAGAAAGATTCAAGATTCTAAAGCAATAAAAGGTTAAGGTACACTATAATTGGATACAAAAGAGGTCCAATGCCTAAAAAACTAAGGGTTAAAAGAGCCAAATATAGGGCCAACATGATAACATCACCAGTCACATGAAGAGACATCACAAGTAGAAAATGTGGGGAAACGTCTTTTCAACTCCGAAATTCTTCTTTCTGTAAACAACTTTTGTTATGGTAGCTATTTAGCTTAAAATTATTGTTTTAGATTATATAGTTT
Source organism: Cupressus sempervirens (assembly GCA_028749045.1). Lineage (NCBI taxonomy): Eukaryota > Viridiplantae > Streptophyta > Pinopsida > Cupressales > Cupressaceae > Cupressus > Cupressus sempervirens. Next base: position 217,056,385 of record CM053784.1, on the reverse strand, counting down.
TTCTTTATTCATATTTTATGATCCATAGCAAGGTAAGAATGTCATCCACCAAAAAAATAAGACATTTTTTTTTCCAACCTATATAGGATAATAAGTTCTATATGATCAAGCACTAAGTAAAAATAGGCCTTATAATCACCATTTTCACAAATCTTCACCGATCATTAAATTTAGAAAGCTATCAAAACAAATAATCTTGAAACTGTAAAATACTAGCAATCTCAATTTCATCACCTAATTATATTATTTTTAATCTTTATTGTTATAGATCCATTATAGTTATTTCTAAAATATTTAATTTGGTTTAGGAATTATTTTAGATAAAGATTTACAATTAAGGGCTTGTTCTAGAAATTTATTAAATTTTCTTCTTCTTTTAAAACTTTAATTTAGACCATATATATTGTTGTGTGAACTATGAATTTGAAGTTTGTATAGATGGGATTAATAGGATTTCCTTTCCTTGAATTTTGATATCTAATTTATTGTAAGAAGGAGCTATGTTTAAAAAATCTAGGTAACTTATTAAAGTGTATGTAGGGCCTTCGTATTGAATACATTGTAAATTTAAATAATATTTTTGCTTTTTATAGATTTGAATATAAGTTAGTATAAATGTAATTGTTTTTTTATCGATAAGAGGCTGAAGCCAAGATTCATCATTATTATGTGTTGTGATTAATTATTATTATTATTTTATTAAGCTCGAGTAGACTTGAACCCAAGACCTCTCATATAAGAGACTCACAATTTACCGTTGTGTTGTAGGCTCTTGCCTAGTACAAATGTAATTATTAAATACAACACAATTAATATTTTTTTATAAACTAAAAAATTATTTATTATGTGAAGCTTTTGATTATTTTAAATTCCTATATTGTTTATTTCTATTTTCAAGTTTATTTTGAGTTTAAATAGGGGAAATGTCACCAAAATCAAGACATACCTGCATGATGTTGCACTGTCCACCACAAAGAACCTACACATAGCCAAAATATATTCCACATCATCTATTTCAATTTCTCAAAGCTCAAAGAAAGAATGAACAACTTCTCAAAAATAGATTTTAAGTGGATTACACAAAGGTTGGGAAATGTGATATATTTGAAACTTGTGCATGTTTACTGCAACAAACATGCTAGATCAAGTTTGCCCAACAAATAAATTAGTGAGAAAATCTAGGACAAATTTGAATGGAATCTTGGACACCTAATAACATTAATTCATTGCACCAACACAAAAGGGTATGTCTAAAAAGCAATCTGTGGTATCATAACAAAATGAAAATGGGTAAAATGAAAATACTTTCTTTAACACATACTATAAAGACAAATCTCAAATTTTGATAGTTGCAAAAATCCTAAATACCAAACTAAAACTCCATGATTGACATTGTGATATATATGAACAGTACATCAAATAGATTCTAGGCCTATTCCATATATGTCATGCCCAAACTACGAGGCAAAAACACACAATTTTTTATTTTTTTTTATTTTTAAAAATTAATAATTAAAATGCTATAAGTTCGATATGGTTGTGATCATAGTTACAAAAAAGGTTCTCTACATTCATCTTAAGTTTATAACTTTGTGGAGAAATACATCGTTAAGATTTTGAACTTTCGTTATTAAAATGATATCGACATTATTACGTTATTACATAATTATACTTAATTTAAAATTGCTTTAATTAGAATCTAATTTTAACAATTACTAACCAATTCTCGATTTAAAACTAACAAAATTACATTTAAATAAATATTTAGAACACTAACTAAAAACATAACTAACTTAACAAAACAAAATGAAAATCTAACATAACTTAAATAAAATACTTACTAACTAATAACATTAACTAAATTTTAACTAATCATTAAATTAGAACTTTCTAAAATAATTAAACGACTAAATTAATTAAAACTATACTAACTAAATCTGAACTTAATTAAATTTATAACTAACTAACTAACTACTACTAAAACATGCTAAAAAAACTAATACTATTAACAATTAACAAAAAAATAACTACATAACATATATACTAACATACCTATACTAACCCTCAACTAACACCTAACACTAACCTATACTAATTCTCCCCCTATGCTCCCCCTACACCCTACCTACACCAAGACCATGCGCTTCCCAAGGTCAAGGGCTTCCCAAGCGTTGGCCAAGGACAACGCTCTGCCCAAGCCTTAAAACATGCGTAGACCCCATCTATTAAAGGTGAAGACCAAAGCAAGCAAGGGGGAAATGACTTAACAATATTAATCCCCCTTTTTCACATTGCAAGTCAGATCTTAGGGTTTGCGAATTCCATGGAGGGGACAGGGTGACGTCATCTTTTATGATGACAATTGACTTTGTTTAATAAAAACCCTTTTATAAAGAAAAACCAAAATTGATGCCCAAGGGGAGATTAATGCAAAAAGTTTATTAGGTAAGAATAGATATTTTAGATGGTAAGTTTTATGACTTTTTTTTTTATGCTATTTACTTTGTTATTATAAACATATATATCTATGTTTCCTCTTTTTTTTTTTTGTTTTATTTCTAATTTAAATATAAGAATATTCTTAGGAATATTCTTTGTTACAAAGAGGCAATTAAATCCCAAGCCCATACAAAATCCAGAGGGCTTTTGCTCTTGGGCAAACAATTTTTTTTTTGAAGTAATAATTTTTTCTAAGTATACATTTTGAAGCTATTATATTGACCAAGAGGAGATTATTATTATTTTTAAAGTATGACTACCAATTTTGTTCATTTATCAAAGGAGGGTATATACATATACAAATTTTGTCATTGAATTTTTTGCTAACACCTAGTTAAACCAAAAATCTAATATCTACTTAAAATAACATTGCAAGATTTATTTTATTTTTATAAAACCCACAAAATTGAACTTTCATTTATACACAATTTTCGTTTCCAACATATAAGAAAACTTGAAATTTGTCTAATTGAATCAACATCATTTCCATCCTACTTTGATGTGCATCCATATAACTAAAAATTACGATTAAATCTCATGATAAGCAATTATACTCAATCACCATTTTATTGGCAAACTTGATTCAAAGGATTAGCCAGGAAAGAACCAGGAAGAAAACCCAACGTCGTTGCCATTACAACAAGGTTTTGAAATACAAATTACATAGGATTCCAATCCCAAAATTACAACAATTTAATTGAATTTCCTTCATGACCCTCATCAAGGGTTCCATATAAATTTCTGCAACACATTTCTAAGAACCGTGGAGAGAACAAAATCTGATTAGGTGTCAGCAAGCATGACCAAGAGATAAATCAAACATTTATATTCATACAAAGTTTTCACAATAGGATTCACAATGAATCAAAACTAGGGAAAGGTGGATTCTTCCAATAGGAGAAGTTAGACACAACACCAAAATAGATGCCCAATCAGGGCTATAAACCAAGAACTTCCGTTCTTTCATTTTAACATTCCAAACTCATACGAGGTTTGTGCTGATAGGTAGGGGCCCATAACACCCTACCCTCTCTCCCTCTTCTCATCCTGAGAAGAGACTCTACACTTGTTGGAGTCCAACTAAAAAGACCTTTCCCAAATTGGTCACTTCTGCCCTATCCAAGGGTGAGTAATACCAAAACACCCATACAAGAAGACTTAAAAATTCAAACATAAACATGAAAGAAAAGCATTCAAGAACATGGTTTTCAATCCTTCCCAACATACCCAACATACATACAAGAATCCAAACAACAAAAAAGTAGCATAAGCATGAAACAAGCATGAAAATCTGAACAAGGGAGATGAAAAACTCCTACCTTCACAAAGAGGTAATGGTAAATGAACAATTTGAGTAGAGCTTTTCCCTTCCTTGCCTTCAATCTTCCAAGAATCCTCTCTAAAAGTAGAGATTGGGTAACCACCAAAACTACTCCAAGAAGGGCCTCTAAATAAGTCTCAAACTCAACCACCAAAAAGGCAATAAATTCCCCCACCCACCTACAAATCTAGAAGTTTCCAACTCAACCCATACTAAGGTTAACCACTAAGTAGAGTTCAGGTGATGCAACTCATGGTAACCAATTGCAATTTTCGCACAAAGGCAAAAATAGACTTTTTGAGTGACCTCAAAAGTTAATAAAAGGGGCTTAGGGGTTGGAAAATATCCCCAACCCATACCCATACCCCTTGGGTATAAATATTTCATGTTTTAAAACCTTAGGAATGATTTGGAACCAAACAAAATCTAGGAAATATTTAGGACCATTTAACAACTCTAAAAATGCAGATTAAGCACTAATTCAGATTAGGGGTGACTAAACTTGATTAAGAACAAATTAGTAAAAAGACACTAACTTAATTCGACTTAGGTCCAAACGTTACACAACTAACCCTAACTAGCACGCTGAAAAGCATATACAATTCGCGAGTGTCAAGTGACACTATAAGAACATTGTTACCAGCATTAACATTTACTGATCATAGAAGGATACATACATATATCTCATAATTAATTTAGTTACGAACAACAAGGTTTCCACAATTAGCACATAGGGATCAGTTCTGTTCCTCCGTTGAGTTTCTCGGCTAAAATATCCTTCAGTAGTCCCATAAAATCATATACACATATGTATGTACGTATCAGGAAATCACATAAATCCAAACATACATCTATAAATCAATCAGGATTTCTCTCATCCTATTTAATTCTTAACCATTAAAATCTCTAAAATTAAAGTGTTAATCCTACATTTACTTATTTCATCAACATGCATATACATATGACATTAAATGACGAACATCAAATATCTAAAAATAACATCACACAACATGAAATAATATAATATGTTCAAAGCATTAGATAATGTCTCAACATCTCGAGTCGTGAGTAACAAAATAATAATAATGTATCACTATGCTATGATGGGTCAGCGTGAGGCCTCACAATATACATTGTAAATACTCCAGATGTTTGATGCAACTCCAATGCTAACTTGCAGACAATATGTAGCTCAACAAATTATAAAACCAAGTAAACTATGTTTCAGGATTTGTATCTACTATGTTATGAAAAATACATAAATACTCTGTTTATCTTAATTCATGACAATGGTGACTTCGAAGGTCCCATCTAGTGCAATAATTCTTATCACCACATTAATTTATTAATCTATTATCTAATATGTTAAATGAAAATTTTGGTTAATTAATAGTTGATTTGATTGCAAGAGCACAAAGATAGAAGCAATACAATGATGTCAAAACATATTTATTCATGTGATGATGATATTTAAATAAATAATAAAAGAAATTTGGGGGCCGAACAACTCAATGGTTATTAAAAAATTCTAATTCTTTTCTAGTGCTAGTGCTTCAAAACCCTGAATGACTGGTTACAAATTTGTCCAAACAATGTCCATGTTGTGCTTAAAACTAAGCGATTATCATCATCATCATCATACTTCTTGTGATTGAAATTTGCGTTAATTCAAGCCACTTGCTTCCTCAATTGGGAAACCCTATTTGCAAAGGCACGAGGGATTCTCGGAAAGGTGAGAATAATTAGATTTAGAATTATATAGGGGAAACAAAAAATGAGTGTGTAGCCTACAACAAAAAATTGATGTGCACTTACGGGTTTGGTGGGTTGTGTAGATATTCTCCCTCTACTTCTCTTTGCTTATTTTGTTGTGATTTGATCAATTCATTTAATTTGATGATAAAATATTATTTGATTGCAGGATATCTAATTTAATATATGCCATGTTCATATAGTGGCTCTTTGGATGTAGAAATTATGGAACAATAAATAATTTTAGAGTAACTTTCTAGGAAAAAGGATAGACAAAGGCATAAGGAAGCTATTCACAAGTACAAAGGTTGTTCCATGTTGGGGGGAAGAGGAGAACGCCTTGAAGATATTGTAATTTCACATATATTTGTTGATTGGTCTATTTTGTTTTTGCAAGGATTTCTCCATAAAAAATTCTCATGTAATGTGATGCTCTTCTATCATTTATTTGTGTCTCATTATTTTTTTATTGTGTTGTTTTATTTTATTTATTATTATAAGTTCACATAAGGCAGTGTTAATAAGCATGTTATTTTGGTTGATTTCTAGCACCATAAAGAAGAAGGATCCAGGCACGGTATTTCCATATTATGGAAACTTAATTTTAGATTTGCATATAAGTCTTTTGCATCATGTTGTAGTAATACAAGCCTTATATCCCATCTTTCAATTAATATTTGAAATTAAGGTTGAATTTTCCAACCTTTGGTATGGAAACTTGCACATTTCTCAACAATGAATTTTATGAGCAATGAAAGGATGGGCCCTATTATATTTCTTGGAATCTATTATTGAGATAGAAAGTTTACAATAATTGAACACACATAGTGTAAAATTATGTGGACATTATTTGGAAGAAGTACAATATGACATACTCTTGTCATAATAATAATAATAATTTGTATTATATTATTATTTATATTTATTCGATCATAGTGATAAGCTTGTTACTTTATTATTAGCATTAGTAATAAATAATAAATTTTTAGGGAACTAATAGGGTGCAACCAATTATTTTTATTAAAAAATTATAAAATTTTATAGCTCAATTCGATGTGAGCACTGGGAGGAAAGAATTGAGCAAAGATAATATCCAATATAGCCCATAACTTTTAAAAGTTAAATTAGTTATGAATTTACAACTCTCACTTCTAACAATTGTGGGATATTAATAGTAATATCATTGTCTCTTTACAATAAAAATAAAGCCCCACTTTCAACCAATGACTTTACATTATAAAATTTGTGATCCTATATTGGATTTTAACATGCATAGGATATTATATTTTGCATACTTTCTTCTCTTATGTTTTACATACTTTCTCCTTTGCATACTTAGGGATTACATTAGTCATGCTTTAATTTACAAGGGAGTAGAGATTCATTATTCTCTTTAAAATCTTTGTTACAATAAGAGAGACAAAAATAATAGTTACATGCAAATATAACCAATATCACAAAAGAATAATACACACATAAGAGAAAAAAAGACACATAGATTTAATGTGCTTCATCCAATTCTTGGGCTATATCTACCAAACTAAAATTCAATGATTTCAACTCGATTACAAGCTACAATCCCTTGCAACTTAATACCACCACAAGAAGCTACTAAATTATCATACACACTAAATTCCATAACCCCAAGCCATTTTATGCAAGACTTATGTCACTTAAATAATTAGGGCTAGAATATGTCATCCAATAGAAAAATAAATCCTAATGCCTTTTATAATAATAAAGTCAAATTTGGCCTCGAAAACATTGCCCCTCAACCCCTCCCTGTATTGTGATAGGGAGTACACCTAGGGCTTTTCTTGAAGACCTTTCCTTGGGCATGCACACTAGACTCACAAGGGGCCCTGCCCCCAAACCTCTATAGATTAAATTTGTGGGGAAATAGTGCTAAAGGAAGTGGGACAAATTAACCTCTGAGTCTAATTAGGCTCCACATGACAACAATCTTTCTTCATTGTGATTCCTTTGCTCATTAAGATTCCTTAGAATACCCACACACTAATCTATCCATATTAAACACATCCAAACTTGTATACAATCACAACAACTTATCTATTACTAAGTTATTTTTTAGTAATCCATATCATTATGGTATCATATATATCTCATATCATAGAACTATAATAGCAAGCATTTGCATCAATATTAGGCATCAACTAGGAAAAGATAACAATGATTTTTAGTAAGCATACAATGGATCATATATAACCAAAGTGTATTAATGCGAATATAAATGTGATGACAATTGTAAGAAAATTATCCATACATATAACCAAAAAGACTAAAGCTAAGAGACTACAATATATTGGAAAGCTTCATTAATGGAAATAGACATTAGTATAGATTCATATCATAGTATAAAGGAATTAGTCAAAACTTGATAATATATATGACACTGGTGATCGTAATAAACATAACTTCCAACACTAGAAATCCTAGTAAAGAGTATAAAACAATCAAAAACAATAAAAGGAACTCGATCATCAACAAACCAAAACAAAACACCTACCAAATAGTGCAAAACTAAATAACCTCATATCTAGGGTGACATCAAGATTTAAAACAATAAAAACAAAGGAAAGAAAAAGAAAGAATATAGATAGATATGTGTATATGTATGTATGTATATATGTAAATGTATATCTATATATGTATATGTATGTATGTACGTATGTATATGTGTGAGTACATACATATACCTATATACAAGTATGTATGTATGTGTATATACACACACATATGTATGTGTTTACATGTACAAATATATATATATATGTGTGTGTGTGTATGTGTGCGCGCGCGCGCGTGCGCGCGTGTGTGTGAGTCTATCAGAATAGTCAAACAAAGATGACAAAAAGGAGAAATGGAAAAACCATAAAAAATAATGATATAATTTCATAAAGCACATAGTAGACATAAAGGAAAACCTTGAAGTTTCAAGAGAAAAAAATAGAAAAGATAGAAGGAAAATAATAATCCAACAACACTTATCAAAGGCTTAAATGATAATATCAAAAAGTTGCATTCTATGATGGAGGTTAGCACATGAGTGAAAGAAGACATAGACAATGAGGATAATAGGGTTTCTAAAGAGGATTTCAACCCTCTAGTTGAGAGCTCGAGCAATAAAATGAGATCAAACAAGAGGAAGAGGGACAAGGAGGACTCTCTAGATGACATTTAGCTGATGACTAAAACAATAGAGACCATAGAAAAGCTAGAGCTCAAGGCTACAGAGTTGGTCAAAGATACGGTGCCCTAATTTGTTCTCCTAGATTTTCTTTTTTCCCTTGGTTTTTTTAGTTTGATAGGTTTGCCTAGTCCTTTAGAGGCGATTTTTTCATGTGACTAGTTCTAGTGGCCTTTTATGGTCTATTATTTTGTGTTATTTTGCTTCATTCTCTGAACTTTAATTCAATTTTATTTTATTTTCTATTGGGTTTCAGGCACATGTTAAAACTTGTTTTACTTAATAAAAAAGAATCCAACAACACTATATATATATATAGTGTAATTAAATATGTTACTGTAATTAAATATTACTAATTACACTTTACATAAGCT
>CM053784.1:216847231-217042231 GCA_028749045.1 Cupressus sempervirens | reverse complement strand
AGAATGGAAGCTTTTTTTGAGTTGGGGGAATAGAAGGGATTCTAAAAGTCATTAAATTTTGATTGATTATGTTATAGCTTATGCCCCCACCTAATTTTTCCTTTCATCCATTTAGGATGTAGGAGTGAATATATATTGTGTCTCTTGTTGTGCCCTTGCGATATATGTCTATGCAATGATCTTTTTTAGAGGAGAAAGAATAAAGGGAAAATGAAAAGGAAGGGTGTTGTGTACATAGTGTAGTACAAGTGGCTTACATTCAACCACATTAGTGGCCAACAAGAGCAACATGAGGCAAGGTTAGTCAATAGTAGTGGCAGTAGTAGTAAGAGTACTAACTATACCATTCTATATTGTATAGAGGCCAACTATAGTATGACCATAAATAATAACTAGGCCTAGGCTTGTTCATGCTCATTATATGATCATGCAGTAAACAATCCAAATAATCCTTTATCAATTATAGTTATAACCCCACAAAATCCTTTATGTTCTCATGACCTAATTTTGCATTCACTCACTTTTTACCATTATTGACAACACACATATTCACACACACATAAGAAGTCAAGAGTAGCACAATATCGAGGTCTAGAAGGATGATAAAGACTATGATTGATCATCTTAATCTCACATTCATAAGGAAATTTAATACATTGATGAATAGGAGAATCAATAGCTTGCATGGTAAAAACCAAGGTAAAACCAAGCTTCACTTGGAACTAATTGGAAGTAGGAATGACAAAAAAGGTATTACTCATCACTTTACCACATATCTCAACAGGAAAAGAGAAGGAACCTTGCAGAGGATACAAGAAACCATTACAAGTTTGAAGCCAAGTGTTAGTTGAGTCATAGAAATCACGATGTTTTTTCTTATTAAAGAGATGTTCCTTAGTGATGACATTAACCATAGAATTAGGTTCAACAAGAAAACCATAAGAAAGATATTTAGCAATCTAAGTAGTAATATGGAGACGACCATTTGGAGCCTTGAACTTATCAACATCAATGAATGAGATAGTAAGGGCTCTAGAACACTTACGATTTGGTTTAGGTTTAGCTTGATCATTAGATTTTAGTATAAAGATTTGTCCTTCAATAATAAATGTAAATAATGACTCATTATTCCCAAAAAGAAGAACAAAAAGTACTAATAGCTGGATTAGTTATCATTGATTGATAACTATCATCTGAATTAAGAGGTGCAACTCCCTTGTTTACAGATTTGCAATGAATTTAAATGATAGGATATACCTTTAACCTGAAGGTACTTAAGGCTTTCTGACATTCATTCATAGACATAAAATGAATGCGATTTCTAGATTTATGAACTGTATAGAAGAAGAAAGACGAATGAGCAGCCAGAAGACTACCTGGTTGATCTTTCTTATTACAGAAAAAATGGAAGGAATATTTCTTTGCTTCATGAACAATGAATAACTATACAAAGACTGCATTTAAAATGAGACAAAAGTGACTGCATAATCAACATCAGTCTAAGAAATTCAAACTTCAAACTCCAAAATCTGACTTTCAAAGTTCCTACATTTTAAATACATAACAGTATAACCATAGGATTACCCTGTTCTTGCAAATCAAATCAAAGTACAGTAAAACAAAACAAATCTCTACTTTTCCCTATTACAAAATAGAATTGTCTTCCCCCTGTAGTTGCTGTAGAACTTGCATACTAGAAAGAAGAACCCCTATTCTTTCTTCAATTGGCTTATTTATCTCCTTCCTATAGATGGTTATCAGTTATAATAACCAATTCTTGGAACTATTTTTATAGTTCAATAAAGTCCTTCACACTTATGAAAAATTGAGTATCAGTAATGAATATCCCTCCACAAAAGTTCACAAAAGGGTAAAAGCATAGATCTGTGTCACTGTTTGTGATACAAAAACCTGTTTTGGTCAAATCTCATTTCTCTATCAAAACTCAATTTTTTTCAAAAACTAAAAATACCCTTTTATAGATCTCAGATTCAATATCATCATTATATAATTTTTTGAGTGTTTTGATTAGTTATAATATGTTATAATCTCAAAATATTATAAGTCAATATCAAAAGATGCTCTCGCAAAAAATGAAAAAAAAAAAAGTAAATCATAGCAAAAAATTAAAAAAATTATATTTATCACTAGAGGAGAGAATCCTCTTCACGAATATGTAATTTTTTTTTCAAGAAGGTATAGATTTGATAGGGAAGTTTTGACGGGAGGAAAAAACTGTTGGATTCTGACAAGGTCGAACTTGAGTACTTATAACAAAGAAAATATACATCAAAAATAATTATTTCTTTTTTTGTTCACTAGCTATCCATGTCATCTATAAAATATTTTCAAATCAGAACAAAAAAAGATGATTTACACATACTTGTTTGATGGGAACTACAACCTATATTTTTTACAGTTAAAAAAGGGACTTCAAAATAAAATAAAATGAATAAATTCTTATTCAAAAAAATTATTAAAATTATAGGCATAAAATTCATACAATTCTACACATTTCATCAGTTTACATCATCTTCATATTTTAAACACAAATACCATTTTTTTTGTCATTAATGTTGAACTGTCACATTCTGATATCATGTTTCTTTATAAAAGGTGACACAGGTTTGTGCTTTTACCCAAAAGCTATTTAAAAACATCATAAGGATTTACTCAATGTAATGGTTTATTATTTTAAACCAAACATCATCATAATCCTTGAAACCTACCATGGTGTGATGCCATGTCATGGTGAAGAAGTGCTGTCAACATTTGTGACTGTTTAGAGATGATGGAGTGTATCACTTGAATGACAACTAAAACTTCAAGCCTTGAATTTGAACATGGAATCCAATCCATATATTTGAGTCGATTGGCTAATTACAATTTTATGTATTGAATTTGTGTCTTCAGGACTCACAACCAACAAAATTACATTTCTGAATGTTTGAACTAATGAAACTTGAATCACTGAACCTGAATGTTTGGGCCTTGATTCTGCAAACTCGAACTTGAAGTTGAACTCAAACTAGAAGTTGAACTTGAACTTGAAGTTGAACTCAAACTTGAAGTTGAAGTTGAAGTTGAAGTTATGAACTTGATGGTTCAAGTTCAACATACCCCCACAACACTATCTTCTTCACAAGTCACAATTTATAAATCATCATTAGCAATTAAAACCAACCAAAATTTCCTCTATGGGGTTGACTTGGAAGTTTAGAATGTGGGTGCTAATAGAATGGTAACATTAGATACATAGGGAATGTATTCCTTAGGTGGAGGTTGAAGTACACATTCCACAACATTAATAGTATTATCATTCTCTTGTTGCAAAGTATCATAAGAAATATTCACTTCAAGAGGAGCAAAATAAACAAGGTATTCAACGATAATATTAGTAGTATGCTGAGGTAAAGGGTTAGTGTGGATTTGAAGATTTTAATTAGGAGGTGCTACATGTTTGTTCCCATTAGCTTGACCCTCAATAGATAATGAATTAGTATCAATCAAATCATGAATCTTATGTTTCAAAGAATAACAAGCGTTAGTATCATGTCCAGGTTGGTAATAAAATTGATAAAAATCTTGAGGATTAAAATGCAAGAAGTGGTTTAATGGGAGGAAGAGTATTCATATTATCACTAACCAACCTAGTCATGATATAATGTAAATACTTAGAGAGAGGAGCAAACTTATGGCTCATCTGAAAAACAAAGGAAGAAGTAGTGACACTTTGAGATGCAACAACTACTTGATCATCTACTATATTCGTGGCTTTGTTGATCTTGATGTAGTTATTTGGTTTGTTGATTTTGTTAGGATAAGATTCAACATCACTCTTATCAATAGGTTCAAGAGCCATTGGAGTGGAGCTCTCAAACAGACTCACTTGTAATTGATAATGATGAAACACTGCACAAAGTTGTGAAAAAGAGGTAAAATCAATAAGCATACTATTATCTCTAATATATTTATGTAAACTCATAATAAATAGATGTTGAATATAAAGATCAAGGGTAGGATAAGAAATCTGAGCATGCAAATTCTTAAAACTACAAATAAAATCAACCACTTTCTCTTTAGGGCCTTATTTACAATATATCAAATTAGTCAAAGAAAGAAAATGACCAATATTATTTTGAAATTATTGAATGAAGGCATTAAAAATTTTAGGAAAAGAATCAATAGAATAGTGTAGCAAAGAGAAATACAATTGCAAAGATTTATCACAAAAAATACAAGCAAACAACTCAGTTAAAATCCTGTGGTCACGACCATAGTAGCTACTTAGAACTTGGAAAGTCTTAAGATGTGTCACAAGACCACCTTTACCATTATAAATGTCAAGGAAATTCACATCATTTTGTAAAGGAGTAGCAGTATGGATAATGTCAAAAGACAAAGGACAACTTGCATATCACATGTAGGAATATTAAACTTAGATTGAGTGAACAAAGCAAGTTGTTGTTGCAAAGAAGATACTATTTGAGCAAGACTTAGGATATTGGAATAATTAGAAAAAATAAAAATGGAACAAGCACATTTGATACACTAGGTAAAGCGTATGAATTAGATATAATATAAGAAACTATGGGTGGAACACTCAAAACTACAGTAGGAGGATAAGGATAAATGAAAGGAACAATGTTATAGAAAGGTTGTGAAGTTGACAATGAAGCAAGCGAAACATTCACAAGGAAATATTGGATAGGAAGACTACTAAGAGGTTTAGACACCTAAATTAAGTAGTCATAATAGGAGGGACATAAGTGAAAATGCTAGAGATAGGCATAGAAATAGGAAAAACATGCTCAAGAGTAGAAAGAGGAGGAGCCATCCCTTCTTCAAAAGCAACTTAATTCAAAGGCTTAACATGAGTATGGAAAATGTGAGTAAGATCATGCAAGAGATTAACACCATGTTCATCATTATAGATCAATTTTTTAAGAGAATCAAAAGTAACAATAGACAAAGTATTGCAATTTTCTTGTAAAACCTAATTATGCATTTTATCTATCTTAGCAACAAGCTTATCAAATTGTTTAGGAGGAACTCTTAAAGTCACATCCTCATCATGAGATGTGTGAGAATAGTCATGCTCCATAGAAGGAAAAGTATTGTGAGAAACTATAGGGTCATTAAGGTTTCGAAGAAGAGGAGAAGAGTAATCCAAATCAAATAGAGCCATGAGTCTACAACTTCTCCTAACAGGAATGCTATAAGCAGGACTAAAAATAATAAACCTCATACACCAAACAAGGAAAGAAGACACTAAGATATCTAACCTTATGATATGAACTCAAATCCAATATAATGTAAAGTAAAATATTTAAAGCATGCAAATATATATCAGACGATAAAGAGCTAACTTTGAACAAGAAATCTAACACCAAATAAGAAGTGTCATAAGTTGGGTTTACCAATAAATGTAGAGGAGGAAATGTGAGTCAAGGATAAGACCCTAAGTTCATCACATAACCTACACATACATATGCATATAAAAGGAGAGAAGACAAAGAGAAGAATCCTTCCAATCCTAATTCCAGAGAAGGTCTAATAGATTAGCGCTAACCAAATAAGCAAGGAGCACTAATAGAAACTAGGTCTAAGAAGATTAGGGGAAATATATCTAATTCATTAAAACTCCTTAGTCTATGTGTGTTGAAAGATAAATATGTTTAAAGGAAAAAGAAGCTGAAGGAACACACCTTTTAAGTCTATTTTCCACTTATTATTCTGATCAAAATGAATGGAAGTCATTGGATCCAGGCTTGAAACTATGCAATAGATAAAACACAAAAATCTTTCGATAAACTATTAAGGGTGAACTAGATCTTCAAGGGAAAAATGGCATATTCAAGTGTTCAGTGCACCCTTGATGATGCTATGCGATATTGATTCCATTTTTTTTAGTTTCAAAGAAAGTCAAAAAGGGTACTTTGATCTACAACCTATTCGTCAATTTGATATCAACAATTGCAATAAAAAGAATTTTCATTGTTGATGGGAGGTTTGCCTTGGTCAAACCCCACTTTAAATATTAACCTTGAATTGAAATAATTTACATAACATGAATGTAAAGTAAATATACAAATTCACCTTACAAAAGTTGGATCTCTTGAATCCAATGCAATGTTCTTACTTTACTAATGGATTTGGACCAAGAAAACGAAGATGAATGGATAGAGAAGATGCAGAAAAGGATCTTGAATGGATTGGAGAAGATCTTGAAGATAAAATCCAATTTCTAGAATGCTTGAATCCTTGATCTTCAATGGAGGAATGCATGAAGACTTGATGGCTTGAAACTTGAATGCTTGAGATCTTGAGAATAAGATGCTTGATTATACATGGATATGAAAATGAAGCAAATGGAAGGGTTTATATAGAGCTCAAAATTAACTAACTCCCACAAGATGACCTACATAGGAATTAACACCTTAAACATATCCATACACGAGACCTCAAGGGGTGATCTTAAAATAGGTCCCAATCAGGGGCACACTACATCACTGACAAGTAGGTCCCAAAACCTTTGGGGTCCTTTTGAGATCCCAAAATAGGTCTTGAATCTCCAGAATTAGTTGCAGAGTCCAAGATATAGTCGTTATGATGCAAGGAACATATTCCAAGTGGATATGAAAGGAAGGGCCTATAGTAAATAGATCTTACCTCAATCTTAACACCATGAAAATAAGATCTTTAAAGAGGATCTATTAGGTTTTACCCCAATTCCACCTAGGAGGAAGGGCAAAAAAAGAGAAGAATAAATAAAAGACATAAGGAGATTGATGATCTCAGATTAAATAGGTGTTAAACTTTCATTAAATTGGAGTGCATCCAATTTAACATGGTACAATTATCAATAAAAAAATTACTAATTATAATCTTAATTTTGTAAACTACTTAAATAATAATTATCATTTATTTTCTCTTGATTAAATTAGAATAATGATAAAATTTAAAATTAAGACCAAATAACTATTATGGCAATAACTACTCAATAGTTTAATGACAATTGTGAAAAGACATATACTAATGATTGTGTGGGACTTATTGATCTTAAAATATATGTTATACAAAGATGGATATCAGTAATGAAATAACTTGCACAATGGAAGAGATAATATAAAATATTCTACAAATGCTTGATAATAATTGAGAGTAATAGGACACTTCAAGGGGGCAACCTCCAGATATCTCCAATGAGAACACACTTCACAATATGATCTTGAAGTAAGACTCACAACCTCATATATATACCTAATTATGCTTAGGCTGAATAGACACAACCCTATATAACAACTAGGCCAACTTACCTACATAAACAATAATATAATAATGATAACATGAATTAATTAAGGATTAAGATAGCCACAAGTTGACTATTCATAGCCCTATATACACCAATATTAAGGGTGTAACATACCCCCTCTCTTCAAAGAAGCATTGTCCTCAATGCTAACCAAGTGTGGATTCTTTTGTATGAACTCCTCATCCTCCTGTGTGGCCTCTTTGACTAGTAAATTCTTCCATTGGATGAGATAGAGGGTGAGGTTTCTATTCCTTAGCTTCTCCAAGTGTGTTTGAAGAGTGCACTCTGGTTCCAAAATTATTCTTCTTTCTTCATCAAGCTCTAGTAGTACTCTTTGAGTAGGAATATTCTACCCAATTACCTTCTTCAAACAAGAAACATAAAAAACTAGATGTATCTTTGTTGTTGGTGGCAACTCTAGCTTGTAGGCAACACTACCAATATTTTGCATGATTTGGTATGGTCCATAATATCTTGGAGACAATTATTATTCTTTTTTTGGTTGCTTCATTGAGATTTGTTTATAAGGCTGCAATCTCAAGAAGATCCAATCCCCAACTTCAAAATTTCTTTCACTACGATGGTTGTCCGCTTCTTGTTCATTCGATTTTGTGCCATAGCTAAATTCTCCTCGAGTCTTGAAAGTACCTATTGTTGATGAAGCAAGTGGTCCTCTACTACCTAATCTCTTGGTGACACCTTTAATGATGATGTGATGGAAGGAGGATGATATCCATAAAGTGCCAAAAATGGAGACATTTTTGTTGAGCTATGAAAATAAGTATTGTACCACCATTCTGCAAGAGGTAGCCAATCCACCCATTGAAATTGTTTCTCTAAAGTGAAAAAACATAGATATCCTTCAAAACATTTATTGACAACCTCAGTTTTCCCATTTGATTGAGGATGGTATGAAGAACTATGAACCAATTGAGTACCCAAACATGAGAATAAATCTTTCCAAAAGTGACTAGTAAAGATAGGATCACGATCACTGACAATAACCTTAGGTGTACCATATAGCTTTTGGATATTCTCCAAGAAATTTTTTTCCATTGTACTTGCTATAAAAGGATGTGATAATGCAATGAAATGTGCATGTTTAGTGAGGCAATCAACTACTACCATGATGACATTATGACCTTTAGATTTGGGAAGCCTCATGATGAAGTCCATGGAAACCTCTTCCCAACCCTAGGTAGGAATATATAAGGGCTGCAAGAGATTTGGTGTCTTAATTGTCTTCCCCTTATTTCTTTGACAAACCAAACATTTAGCCACAAATTTTTGAACATCAACTTTTAGCCCTTCCCAAAAAATTCTTGCTTGACTCGATAATATGTCTTCAAAAATCTTGAATGACCATCAACTGGGGACTCATGTAGCTCTATGAGAATCTTGTGTTTAAGAGTGGAATTCATGTAGAGATACAATACTCTTTATACCAAAGAATATCCCCCTTTAAACAAAATTTATCTGAGCTACTAGGATCATTTTTTACTTGTTGGATGAGATTACACATTACAACACCATTTTTCCACTTTGCTTTGGCTTCCACCACCCAATTTTCTTGTAATATTGAAAGGGCACAAAATAAGGATTCATATTTTTCATCCTTCCTAGAAAGTGCATCAGCCATAATATTTTCCTTCCCTTTCTTATATACAATCTCAAAGTCATATCCCAACATCTTAGTGGCCCATTTTTGTTGCTCTTCTGAAGATAGTTTTTGTTCGAAAAATATTTTAGGTTATCATGATCTGTCTTAACCTCGAAGTGTCAACCCACTAAATAAGGCCTCCATAGTTTAACTGCATGAAGGATTGCTAACATTTTCTTCTCATAAATAGGTTTGAGCTGATTTTTACCTTTTAATTAATGACTCTCAAAAGAAATTGGTTGACCTTGTTGCATGAGAGCTACTCCTATCCCATTTCCAGAAGCATCACATTCCACAACAAATTCCTTGGTGAAGTTTGGAGTGGAAAGCAATGGATTTGTACACATAGCCTTTTTCAATTGCTCAAATGCTATATTAGGGAATTCATTCCAATGAAAAGAATCCTTCAATATATTGGTGAGGGGTACTTCTATATAACCATAATTCTTCACAAATATCCTATAGTACCTTGTCAATCCCAAGAACCCCCTTACCTTCTTAATGGGTTTTCGAATAGGCCATTCCATGATAGCCTAAATTTTGTTAGGGTCCACCTTTACTCCTTCATGTAAAACCATGTTTCCCAAACTCTCCACCTTCTTAAGCCCAAAAGAACACTTGGATGGCTTAGCATAGAGTTGATGATCTTCGAGTAATTATAATGCTTGATCTACATGCTACAAATGTTCTTCCCAAGTCTTTCTATAAATCAATATATGATCAAAGAATAATACTAACATGAAATTTCTCTAGAACTTCTTAAAAATGAAATTCATCAAACTTTGGAATGTAGATGGTGAATTGGTAAGACTGAATGACATCACCAAAAATTCATAACGACCCTCTTGAGTTCAAAATTATGTCTTATAATTATCTTCCTCAATCTGAATTTGGTGATAACCCAATCTAAGATCTAACTTGGTAAAATACATAGCTCCATTTCATTTATCTATCAAATCATCAATGAATGGAATAGGAACTTTATCTTTAATGGTGTACTTTTTGAACACTCTATAATCTGGATACATGAATCAAGTTTCATCCTTCTCACACACCATCACCATAGGTGAGGAGTAAGCAATTTGGCTATGCCTAATAATTCTTGCCTCTAGCATTCCCTCAACAATTTTTTCTATCTCATTTTTTTTTGGTATGTTTGGGTACCTATAAGGCCTGATATTTGGTACTGGCTAGCTCCCTAGAACTAGTTGTATGACATGATCACGATCCCTCTTAGGAGGAAGTCCTTTAGGCATATCTCCAAGAATCACTGAGTGATGATCAATTATTGCTTGTAAATCTAGATAAGTAAGAGCATTAGATTGAGAGACTTCTAATGAACATAGCTAGGCTGCAAATCCATTCACTCATTTGTTAAGAAAAGTTTTCCTTTGATGAGAGCTTGCCATCTGTGGGGATTTTTCTTTCAACCCCCTTAGCTCTAGTACCTTTCGTTTTGATTGAAATCTCATGAATAGTTCTTGGAAGTTCATCTCAATTGTTCCCAATGTAGTAATCCATTGTACTCCCAAAATAATATCTTCCACACCCATAAATATCACATATATTGGGGTATCAAGTTTATAATATCCCATGGATAATTTGATGCTATGATACTTCCTTGAACAACTAATTGTATCCCTACCTGCAATCAAAACCTAAAACTTTGGGGTTGGATATGTAAAACAATTTAGAAGAGTTTCCAACTTTTTGTTGATGAAATTATGAGTACAACTTGAGTCGATCAACACTATAACTTTCTGCTTCTTTAAGAAACCCACTACCTCGAGAGTTTGTGGTGCACTAAAATCTAAAAGTGCATAATAAGAAACAATGGTTGAGAATCATGTGATTCCGCACCAAAATATATATCCTCCTCTAATATGGGTTCATCCTCTTCTTCCTCACTTGGACTTTCAATATAGAACAATTTCTTTTCACTACATTTATGTCCTTGACTGTATTTTCTATCATAATTGAACCACAACCCTTTTTCTCCTTTCTCCTTACTTTATTGTAGAGTCAACCTAGTAGGTTTAGGAAGAGAAGATGTTGAATATCCTTTTTCTATTGTCACATTAGCCTCTTTCTTTCTAGGAATCAAGAACTACTCTACCTTGCGTGCTAATATAAAAGACTCATTTATTAAGCTAGGACTAAACATGCGTACATCATGTTGAATGTGATCCTTGAGACGACCCAAGAATAAATCATTCAAGTTATCCTCTATAACTATATCCACTCTTAAGGATAGATTTTGGAATATTTTAATGTAATCCTTAATTGATCTTTTTTTTTTAAAGCCTAGCAAGCTAGCTAAAGAAGTTGTCTATCACACTATTGCTATATTGTGCTTGGAGTTCTTCTATAAAAATTGACCATGATACAATGAGACCCTTTTTCCTCCAATGAGTAAAAAACCAATGATACCAAATCAATTGATCTGGTTCTAGATATAAGGAAGCCCTCATGACCTTTTCTCCATATTGGGTTTGATGTACTTCAAAAAAATTCTCCATTTGATTTATCCATGTTAGAGGATCTTTACCATAAAACTTACACATATCCACCTTTGGAAAAAAATTCCTAAATCCCATAGGAGTATTAAATTTTTTGTCATTATTAATCGACTTGAAGGTTTCACCTTGATTGCTTGAGAACTCATTCCTTGATTCATTGATATAGGCATTTAACATGCTTTGTATATCTTATATATCTCCTCGTAGGTCACACATATCCCTCTTAACCTCTTCCTTGAACTTACTTATTTCCTCATTGGGATTACTATCCTATGTTGTTTCCTAATCCTTATCAAAGGATTTCCTTGGTGTGGTAGCATTCTTTTGGCCTCTTGTTGGAGGCCTCGTCATGACGATAACCAATATTTTTGATATAAACCACACAAATGAAATGTAAATTCTCTGAATTTTTTTTTTAACTATAACTTTGTAGGGCCAAGATACCCTTACTCAGAAAAATCCCAAAAAAATAGCAAATTTGCTGCCTTGAGGTTGAATTTTCCTACAATAAATTGCTTATTTTTTCTTTAATTTCTTCAAGATTTGAAATGTAGGCTCCTCTACTATGTATTCAAAAACCCAATACAAGTTATGCTCCAATTCGACAGGATGTGAGAGATATGTAGATCTCAATAAATTATGTAGAAATAGTAATTCTTCAATAATTTTCTCAAATTTGTTCCAATTCCTTTGAAATTTAAACTATAGCTTATTTAATTTGGTCTTCAAAAACCCTTTAAATTTTTTTAAATTTCTTTTTCTAAAATCTAAAAGTTATGCTCTTTCCAAAATTGCCTCCAGTGTTGAGAAAAAATCTTGCCTATATGGTTCCAAGATCATGCTCTGATACCACTTGTAATGAAATAACTTGCACAATGGAAGAGATAATATGAAATATTCTACAAATAATTGATAATAATTGAGAGTAATAGGCCACTCTAAGGGGGCAACCTCTAAATATCTCCAATGAGTACACACTTCACAATATGATCTTGAATTAAGACTCACAACCTCCTATATATACCTAATTATGCTTAGGCTGAATAGGCACAACCCTATATAACACCTAGGTTGGCCTACATACCTAAATAATAATATAATAATGATAACATGACTTAATTAAGGATTAAGATAGCCACAAGTTGACTATTCATAACCCTATATACACCAATATTAAGGGCATACCAATATCACGAGTATTGGTCTTCTAGAATATCGACACATGATATTCAGCAAGAACTAAAAAATGTTTATGAGGTACGTGCACATGCAATCTCATAATGTGTACCATATAAACATCCACCATACAAAAGTATATTCTATCATGATCTGCATAGACATTTTAGGTATCCATCATAATAGAAAATTAAGTTATTGTAAGATCATCACCTTCCAATAACTTATGCAAATACAAGTGATGATCTTTTGGAAGTATGTCACTTCCTCATAATGTACATAGGGGGTAGGCCCATTAAATCATGCAATCACACACATGATACCAAAAGTTTACATGAAGTCAAAACTCACTTTGATTTTGATATGATCAAAGTTCTTCACAGATCAATTGAAACATATCCTCTATATGTTCCTTCATACAGATGTGTCAGACTTCCTTTGAACTTCAATCGTCTAAGCTCCTTATACAATGTTTCTTTTGAAGAAGTACCAGAATCCCTTTGAATCTAGCATCATTGTCCCTTTTCTTGCAATAACATTCTCGAAGGAAAAGATCAAGGCAAATGCTCATATAGATATATAAGTAAGGGAGAGACTATGATGATTAGATAAATAAAATACTCAAAGAGAATACATATTCATTTGTACATCAATATCCTTTTATTTGATCTTTCATTATATTAGACATTAATTTGAGGGTGATCCCCATTATTTCAATGTAATAAATATCTAATTTAACTATATATATTGAACATATATTCCATTTTCTATAGATATACTTTAATTGATATTTTCAACATATTATTATTTTCCTAGGGAATCAATATAATATTTTCCTATCTATAACTAAGGATGTAAGCATGGTCCATGTACCCTTATAACTTCCATGGATGATGTCATTATTCATAATGACTAGCTTTACTAACATACATTATTCATAACACTTTAATCAAATGCTAATTAACAAGTTATTCACTCTGAATATGAAATAATAATAATCCATACCTTATATAAGATCTACAAACCTTATTTGCATGTCTTAGGAATATTTCGATCAAGGATATGAGTAGTGATCAATTTCTAAAACTTGATCAGTTTCATTCTCTTTTCCTTTATGCCCAACATATCTATTACGTCAAAAATTCGTAAAGGCTTGCAGTCATACTTCTCACATGCTGGAGTCCACATAGGATGTATTTTTCCCTTGGTTATTGTTTTTGATGGTTGGGCCCCATTTTTGTATGGAATATTTGACCCTACTTAGTATTTTGTTCAATATATATATTTTTGCACATATGTTAGTGGGGCGAATTATGAAGATGACACCCACTTGTTGGAAGTATCAGGGTTCTGAGAGGTGGGGGGGGGGGGGGGGGGGGGGGTGAATCAGAACACTATTAAATTATCCCAAAATCTGATTTCATTAAATTCAATTCACAATTTACAGCAGCAGGGTAATCGAATCACACTAAAATGTAAACATTAATTATAAACAGAATAATGCCAACTCACAAAATGAAGAGACACCAATTTTGTGTCGAGTGGAAAACCCTCAAAAATCCTCATGGTTTCGTCATAGGGAGAAAAACCACTCCATGAACCTGTATCCTTTATTGAGTTCCAATTCTTTTACAATCAGCAGCTTCTATTGCTCAAGGTGTTTAACCCTTTATTAATGTTGTGATTACAACCTCATATACATATACAAATGTGTATATGACATCTATACATGTACATAAGCTTATAATAAAACTTTCAACCTTTTTTCAAATCTCCTCAAATGTATATATGTCTTTTTATGATTTATACACACATATCCATCTGAGGATTACAAATGCTCTGTATAAATAGAGATAAAATTCGAATTTGATAAGTTACATGAACCTAACTAAACTAGTTAGGGTTGTTCAAAAACTTCTTTTTAAAATGCTGTTTAAGAAACTAACTTCAAAACAATTTAGTTTTGAATTTGTCTAGTTTCACAAACTAACAGCCATTATAAGTTTCCAAATTGTACATGAGTTATTTCCAGATTTGAAGACCCTCAAGCATTTAAAAAAATTCTTTAAAGAATGCCATTTTAGGATCCAAAATGACTCCATTATAGCTTGAAACTGTCAGTCATATCCTTTTCAAAACTGAACAAGTAATATTTTGGTTTTGAATCCTTCAAGTGACTTCAAAACAAAAAAAACTTTGAAGAATACCATTTTTAAGATCAAAGAAAAACCCATTGTAGAAAAAATGAAAATATTTTTGCCTTTTGACAATTAGAGTTTATCATTCTGAGAAGAAACAAATTTCTTTGAAATCCCTGTTCACAAATTGTTGTCTTTAAGAGAGATGCCTGACTGTGCTCTTATTTCGAAGTCATTTGCCAAACTTAAGACTGAAGAAATTTCTTTATAACCCAGTCTCAAAAAATTTCATGCATTTCATATTAAATTTTTTAAAACCCCTGACTGAACTGAAATTCATATCTTTGCCCCTTTTTAAGAACAATTGTATTCAAGAAATCTCAAACCTTTCTCAAAACTCAAACAGGAATAAATGACATTTCATTCCCTTTATTTCTTTTTAACAAGAATGAATGAATTGCAACTATATTGCAATATATCTTAAGTTGCTCATTTTTATTATCTTCATTATTTTGAAACCCTCATGCATTTGAAAATACTTGTTTTTACCTTAAGAATGCCTCTTTTGAAGATGAACCCGTTATTCATCTCATTTTGTGCATGCACAGGAGAAGAAGAAATAATAAGACTATATCAACAAATACTTCACAATACAAAATCTGTGCTTTTTCAACTTGGAAACCTTGAAGTTTCAAAACAAAAAAAATTTGTCACAGTAAAGAAGAATGTATCCAGTTCATAGCAACAAACCTTTCTTTTACACAGTGACAATCATTTCATATTCCTTGTCAAAGAATCACCCAGATGTCAAGAAAACATTTGCATTCGAAGACATGGATATACCTAGTTTGCATTTTCAACCTTTTGTATAACAGAGATATTATAAGTTTGTAGAAAAAAAACTTCACAATGGAATCTATAGAGAAGAATGTCTTTCACAAAAAAACACCCACAACCAAAAATGATTTTGATGAATGTTTCAAGTCCACTTAACACCTGGTGGAAACATGAACGATATTATAAATGCCTTGTACTGACTCATGTTAGTAATATATGACCTGCTACCGCCAAAATAATGTTTATTTATGCAATGTTTCAAATATTTGATTTAAGTATATGCCATGTGATATGTTACGACTTACCACCTTTTCAAACATAAATAATTTTTCCACCTTTTAAATGTATTTGTGCATTTTGTCAACTTTCAAATGTCGTCGTGGTCAACAATCTCCCCCATTTTTTATGCAAAAATTTTCACCATCTCATATATACAAGGTGACTTTGAAGACATTTCAACTTATATACACAAGATAATGAATTGAAACAAAATGCTGATTTAGCATTAAATGCCAATCCAAATCATCAGACAAAATCTGAACCAACTAACTTTCAACTAAAAATTTGATAAACTAGTTCCGAGAAACCAAATTTGAAACAAATCTGTGAAACCAAACCTGTGAAATACTGTTAACCTATGAAACCAAATCTATGAAATACTATTAACCTGTGAACCAAACATGTGAAAATGTTGTTACTCCCCCAAAATTTTTGCATCAAAAATTTGACCATCTACTTTTCATGAATTCTTTCTGTGAAAGGAGCAGAAACCTAATATAGAATGGTTATGATGAAGAGTTTTTATGCCAGTATTGATTGAGAGAAAACTCCCAATCGTGTTCTTAATTGTTCAAATAGTTCTCTTGGTAGTGCTTTTGTAAAAATGTTTGCCAACTGTCCTTGAGTAGGCACATAAAGCAATTTGAATTCATTATTTATGACTTTATCTCTCAAGAAATGAAGTTTGATGGCTACGTGTTTTGTACGTGAGTGCATAACTGGATTTTTGCTTAGTTGAATAACACTCATGTTATCACACATTATTGAAATAGGTTTTGAAACCTGAATGCCCAAATCAGATAACTAATAATCCGTCCAAATTAACTGAGTGCAACATGCTGTAGCAACAACATATTCAGATTCACAAGTGGATAATGTTACACAATCCTATTTCTTACTATGCCAAGCAACCAAGCACTCACCAAGGAAGAAAGCTACACCACTGGCGCTCTTTTTATCATCAAATCCGCCCCAGTCTGCATCAGTATAACTAGTAAGCATAAAATCATTGCTGTGAGGATACCATAAACCATAATCAAGAGTGCCTTGAATGTATTTCAATAGTCTACGTACTGCATTAAGATGCGATTGCTTCGGATCATATTGAAATTTTGACACCATACATACATCTTGCATTATATCAGGTCTAGATGCAGTTAGCTATAGTAAACTTCCAATCATAGATCTATAAAGAGTCTGATTAACAGAAGGTGAGTCATCATTCTTTATAAGTTTGCAGCCAATTTCCATAGGAGTGCTGACAGGTTTGCATTCAGCCATATTAAATTTTCTCAACATTTCTTTGGCATATTTAGTTTGAGAAATAAATAATCCATGTTCAACTTGTGAGACTTGCAAACCAAGAAAAAATGTGAGCACACCTAACATTGACATCTCAAACTCAGATTCCATGATTTTTGAAAAATGTTCTGCTAAATCATCATTAGTAGACCAAAAAATGATATCATCCACATAAATTTCAACTGCCAAAATGTCATCATTTATTAATTTTATATACAAGGTGCTGTCTGCCTTTCCACGAGAAAATCCATTTGAAGTTAAATGTTTATCCAACCAGGAATACCAAGCCCTAGGAGCTTGTTTTAAGCCATACAAAGCCTTTTTCAGTTGGTAAACATAATCAGGTTTGTCAGAAGATTCAAAACTTTCTTGCTATTCCATATAAACTTCCTCTTCTAGATACCCATTTAAGAAAGCAGTTTTAACATCCATCTGGTAAACAGTGAATTTTTTATGGCTGACATATGCAAGCAAGATTCTGATTGATTCCATTTTGCAACTAATGCAAAGGTTTCACCAAAATCAATTCCTTCTTGCTGAGCATAACCTTTACAGACAAATCTAGCTTTATTTTTGATTACTTTACCTTCTTCATTCAATTTATTGTGGAATATCCATTTGCCTCCTATGACATTTTTATCATTAGGTCTAGGAACAAGTTCCTAAGTCTTGTTTTTCTCTATTTGATTTATTTCTTCCTGCATAGCATTTTGCCAACATGAATTTGATAAAGCTTCAGCAATACTCTTTGGTTCAAAATCTGATATTAAGCAAAAATGTTCAGCAATGTTTGCTTGTTCACCTATTTTGGCTTTTCTTCTAGTTAAAATTCCTTTCTCTATATCTCCAATAACTTGAGACTCTGGATGTCTCTTAGCTATTATTCTAGAAGAAGTTCTTATTTTCGAACCAGCACTAGTTATTTTGGGACTTGAGCAGTTTTCTAGTTCAGTTTCATCAGCAAGTTCAGTTTTATCATTTTCAGGATGTTTATCATATACAGTTTTTGATTTTTGAAAAGATGAATCTTCATGATCATCTTTATCATTACAACACACAGAATTTTCATCAAATATGACATTTATAGCTTTTGCAACTTTTTTTAGCCTTTTATTATAGCATTTATAGGCTTTGCTGTGTGTGGAGTACCCAAGAAAGATCCCTTCGTTAGATTTTGAATTAAATTTTTCTAGAGAATCATCATTCTTTTTGATAAAACATTTGCAGCCAAAAATCTTAAAATTCTTGACATTTGCTGTTTTTCCATTCCACAATTCATATGGAGTATAAGCTGTTCTAACTCTGATTTGTGCTTTGTTAATAATGTAAATAGCTGTATGAAAAACTTCTTTCCAAAATTTATTAGACAGTTTTGCTTCATTCAACATGGTTTTAGCCATTTCTTTTACAGTCCTGTTCTTTCTTTCTACAACACCATTTTGTTGTGGTGTCCTAGCAGTAGAGTACTATTTTTTTATACCATATTTTTCACAATACTCAATGAATTCTTGAGAGGTGAATTCTCCTCCCCTATCTGACCTTAAACATTTCAGTTTCAAATCAGTCTCTCTTTCTACCATTTTCCTGAAAATTCTAAAGCGTTCAAAAGCTTCTGATTTATGTTTCAGAAATGCTACCCAAACCATTCTTGAATAATCATCTATGAACAACATGAAATATTTTTCACCATTTAATGAAGCAATTTTAGTTGGACCACACAGATCGGTATGTACTAACTCAAGTGGTCTATTTGACAAGTATTCTTTTGTTTTAAAGGATACTCTCATTTGCTTGCCCTTAACACATTCTTCACATATATTTGCTGGTTTGGTTATTTGTGGTAGTCCTCTGACCTTTTTGTTCTTGCTGATTCTAGCAAGATTATCAAAGTTTAAATTTCCCAATCTTCTATGCCATAACCAATTTTCTTGTACTTGACTCATTAGACAAGTATTAACCAATGAAGTTTCTTGAATAGTTGAATCTATTAGATTATAAAGATTACCTCTCATTCTTAACCCACTGGCAATGACTCTATACTTTCCATTTTTAATATAACATCCTTTTGCATTAAAGGAAATGGAGTATCCACTGTCACAAATTTGACTTACACTTAACAGGTTATGTTTTAAACCTTCAACAAAATACACATCATGAATTGGTGTGTCTTTATTCAGAATTATTGAGCCTTTTCCTGTTATATAGGCTCCTGAGTTATTACCAAATCGTATAAACCCTCCATCAAAATTTTCTAGGGTTTTAAATTTTCTTTTACACCCAGTCATATGGTGTGAACAGCCACTATCCAATACCCACGTTGCAGGTTTTTGAGCAAATAGAGCTGTTTCAACAATTAAGGAATTTTCAGTTGCCTTTACTCGCTTCCATATTTTATTTAGTCTCAAATTCAATTTACATTGATTTGCATAATGGCCATAGTGAAAGCATTTAAAGCACCTAACAACCTTTCTTTTTCTTTGACTAGTGCTATTTTCACAAAATATAGCCTTGTGCCCATAAATATTGCAATTAAAATAATAACTATTGAAAAAGAACTTTGTTTTCTGACTAGTAGATTCTTCAGATGAACTCTGCAAGACATTTAGTTTTTTATCCTTTTCCTCAAGCAAGAGTTTTTGATTTTCTATAATCAAATTTGCTTCCTTGAACTCTTCTTGAAGTTTTTGATTTTCAATTTCATGATTGGCAATTAACCTTTTTAATCTTTTAAGTTCTTGCAAAGATTTCAAAAGTTCTTCTTCAAGATCTACTTCTACATCTGAATCAGATGAGGATTCAGATTCACTGGGTTCAGGTTTAGGGGTATGAACTATTTCGGCCATGAATAGCCTTTCCCCTTCTTCATCAACATCACTATATTCTTCATTTGAATCCTCTTTCGACAAAAGACTTTTCTTTTTATAGTCTTTGAATCTTTTGTTTTGATTACAAGGCTTCTTTTTTGAAAATTTCTCAGTTTTCTCATCACAATCTTCAAGTTCAACATTTGGACATTTTGCAATGAAGTGTCCTAACTGTCCACAGCTGAAGCATTTAGGTTTGCCTTTATATTTCTTTCTCATTTTTCTAACCAGTAATGCTTCTAAAGCATCTGTTAGATCTGAATCACTTTCATCGTGTTTTTCAATTTTAAAGGCTGATTCTTTTGGTGAGGAACTAGCTTGATTGCTAATTCTAATTTTGTATGCAGTTAATGTTCCTTGAAGTTGATGCAGGGTCAATTTTGAGAAGCTTTTCTTTTCTTCTAATGTAGATATTTTAGTTTCAAATTTAGGTAATACTGACCTAATAACTTTTGAAACTACATCATGTTCTTCTATTTCTTCACCTAGACACTTTCTAGCATTCACTACTTCATCAACTCTTAAGAAGTATGCAGCAATGGTTTCATCTTCATTCATTTTCAGATTGTCGAACTATGTTTTAAGAGTTATTAGTTTAGACTCTTTAACATTTTCATCTCCTTGATATATTGTTTCAAGTTTGATCCATATATCATTAGCTGACTTGCAATAAACAACTTTAGCAAAAACATCTTTGGAGAGACCACAAAGAAGGGCATATCTTGCCTTCTTATCCAACTCAAATTTCAATTTTTCATCTGCATCAATAGGGATTTTTGTTGGGATAGTATATTTTGTTTTTACAACATCCCACATTCTTACATCTAAAGAATGTATAAAGGCTTCCATCATCACTTTCCAGAAAACATAATCGTTTCCATCAAACAATAGAGCCCTATTAAGAGAAGCTCCTTCAGATTGTGCCATGACTTCTAATTAATATCCCTGGAACAATTCCTAAAAGGAATCCTACGCTTTGATACCACTTGTTGGAAGTATCAGGGTTCTGAGGGGGGGGTGAATCAGAACACTATTAAATTATCCCAAAATCTGATTTCATTAAATTCAATTCACAATTTACAGTAGCAGAGTAATTAAATCACACTAAAATGTAAACATTAATTATAAACAGAATAATGCCAACTCACAAAATGAAGAGACACCAATTTTGTGCCAAGTGGAAAACTCTCAAAAATCCTCATGGTTTCGTCATAGGGAGAAAAACCACTCCATGAACCTGTATCCTTTATTGAGTTCCAATTCTTTTACAATCAACAACTTCTACTGCTCAAGGTGTTTAACCCTTTATCAATGCTGTGATTACAACCTCATATACGTATACAAATGTGTATATGACATCTATACATGTACATAAGCTTATAATAAAACTTTCAACCTTTTTTCAGGGCTCCTCAAATGTATATATGTCTTTTTATGCTTTATACACACATAACCATCTAAGGATTACAAATGATCTCTATAAATAGAGATAAAATTTGAATTTGATAAGTTACATGAACCTAACTAAACCAGTTAGGGTTGTTCAAAAACTTCTTTTTAAAATGCTATTTAAGAAACTAACTTCAAAATAGTTTAGTTTCGAATTTGTCTAGTTTCACAAACTAACAACCATTATAAGTTTCCAAACTGTGCATGAGTTATTTCTAGATTTGAAGAACCTCAAGCATTTTAAAAAATTCTTTACAAAATGCCATTTTAGGATCCAAAATGACTCCATTATAGCTTGAAATTGTCAGTCACATCCTTTTTCAAAACTGAACAAGTAATATTTTGGTTTTGAATCCTTCAAGTGACTTCAAAACAAAAAAAACTTTGAAGAATACCATTTTTAAGATCAAAGAAAAACCCATTGTAGAAAAAATGAAAATATTTTTGCCTTTTGACAATTAGAGTTTATCATTCTGAGAAGAAACAAATTTCTTTGAAATCCCTATTCACAAATTGTCGTCTTTAAGAGAGATGCCTGACTGTGCTCTTATTTCGAAGTCATTTGCCAAACTTAAGACTGAAGAAATTTCTTTATAACCCAGTCTCAAAAAATTTCATGCATTTCATATTAAAATTTTTAAAACCCCTGACTGAACTGAAATTCATATCTTTGCCCCTTTTTAAGAATGACTGTATTCAAGAAATCTCAAACCTTTCTCAAAACTCAAACAAGAATAAATGACATTTCATTCCCTTTATTTCTTTTTAACAAGAATGAATGAATTGCAACTATATTGCAACATACCTTTGCAAAAACATACATGAAGTTGCTCATTTTTATTATCTTCGTTATTTTGAAACCCTCATGCATTCCAAGATACTTGTTTTTACCTTAAGAATGCCTCTTTTGAAGATGAACCCGTTATTCATCTCATTTTGTGCATGCATAGGAGAAGATGAAATAATAAGACTATATCGGCAAATACTTCACAATACAAAATCTGTGCTTTTTCAACCTGGAAACCTTGAAGTTTCAAAACAAAACAAATCTGTCACAGTCAAGAAGAATGTATCCAGTTCATAGCAACAAACCTTTCTTTTACACAGTGACAATCATTTCATATTCGCTGTCAAAGAATCACCCAGATGTCAAGAAAACATTTGCATTCGAAGACATGGATATACCCAGTTTGCATTTTCAACCTTTTATACAGTAGAGATATTATAAGTTTGTAGAAAAAAACTTCACAATGGAATCTATAGAGAAGAATGTCTTTCACAAAAAAACACTCACAACCAAAAATATTTTTGATGAATGTTTCAAGTCCGCTTAACACCTGGCGGAAACATGAACGATATTATAAATGCCTTGTACTGACTCATGTCAGTAATATATGACCTGCTGCCGCCAAAACAATGTTTATTTGTGCTATGTTTCAAATATTTGATTTAAGTATATGCCATGTGATATGTTACGACTTACCACCTTTTCAAAAATAAATAATTTTGCCACCTTTTAAATGTATTTGTGCATTTTGCCAACTTTCAAATGTCGTCGTGGTCAACACCACTTTGGTTTTAAATACTTTATGGTGTACGAGTCATCTTTTCTTGGTGTGCCATATTCAAAGACCGTTTCTTATATTTCCATGTCAATAATTGTTAACCTGTAGTGTCTGCCCCTAAGTCGCATTTCTGTCATCCTTTCCAAAATCTTTTAGGCCAATTTATGTTTGATGATTAGTATTATTATTTTAGAGATTACCAGATAATGTTTACACTCAGTTTATTATATGATGAGATTACTTGGTACTCTATATTTCATGCATGTATGATGATTATTCAATGGTTTCAGTTATCGATGATGATTAGTTAGATGGTTTATTATTCCATGTGCTTCTTATGGATACTTACCCCATACTGCCTGTGTATGGTGTGCGTGGTTGTTTTATTTATGTATGGTGTTTCTGATGTGGTTAAGGAAGGGAGTTGTAGTCACCTGCTAGTCGGGATCTACACGATGCACCACTTCCTGCCATTGTCTGTTTAGCTTAGAATATTGTGTTTGTACATGTGTGGATTTTATGCAGGTTGCAGGTACCGGGTATCGACTTCCCTGAATTGTCAGGATGAGCGTACCCTATCGCACTGTCTCAATGGTAAGAAAGAGGAGATAAACTCTTAAGTCCAAATCCTAAACCCTTTAGCCAATTGTCCTAATTGATAATTAGGACAAGTATCTGAGTTAAGTACCCTTCGAATGCATCAAATGATGTAATTTCGTGGTTATAACCCTTTTTGTTTGATATGGTATGTATTTTTCTATGATGGGTTTTCGTATGTTGCTTTATGAGTCCTTGGTGTATTTTCTATTAATTAAGTCTAATTAAAAAAGATTAATTAATGATTTAATTTAATAGAGAATTATTATGATATCTTTATATTTAATTAATTAATTAATTAATTAAAAGAATTAAATTTGGAGATTAAAATTCAAAGATAAATTTAGAACAGGATAATATTTATTTAATTTAATAACAATATATTTGGAGTTCATTTTTAAATAAATGCTAAATATTATTGTTACTTAAATTAATTAAATATGTTATCAATTAAGTTCTAAAATAAATTAAAAGTTGAAAGATATTAAATTATTAAGAATTTTAGATCGCATGATCTAAACATGAGTTTAAATATGAGAATTAAATTAAAAGATTAAATCATAGAAATTAATAATGTTATTTTAATTTCTTAAAAGTGCACATAAGATTAAAGTAATAAATAAATTAAGAATAGAAGTCAAGTGAAATATTAAATAAAGTTATTTAAAAATTCAACTTAATGTGCATGAAAGTTGAATGCAAAAGAATAAGAAAAGATAATAAAGGTTAATTTGGAGTTAACTGAGTTGTGCAAAGAGTCTTCTCGGGTGAACGCACAATTAGTGCCCCGGTTTGAGGAGAAAATTTGCTTATCACAACATTGGGGGGTTCATTCTTGGGGACACGAATTGGGATACGTTTTTTGGACGGGAATTTTTGGGAGACTACTTTTGGAAGCGAATTTCAGAAGGCTGATACCAGGAAAGATTTCCAGAAGAAAGTTATTGAAGGGGAGCGAATTCTCTCATAGTTTTTCAAGGATTTCGTATTAGCATCAGGATCAGGTAGGGTCTTGTGTTTGATCGCTGATCATTTACGCAATTTTCTTATTTCCTGTCTTCTTCGTGTCTGTGGATTGTAGATCTGAATTCTCTACGATGAATGTTTAAACATTACAATATTGGAATTATCAGATGCTTGTCAATAAACTTCTGTATACATAATATTTAAATGGGAAGGGTTTGAGATTTAAGAAAAGAAAATTTTAATTTAGAAATTCAGATGGTTAAAGAATCTTTCCTATTAGATTATGGTTGCAATTGTTATAAAAAAATTTTTAAAAAAAAAAAAAAAAAGAGAGAGATTTGAATTTAATTTTATTAATTCTTTTAATAAAAATTAAATTTAAATTCATATAGTGAAAAGAGATATAGTTAATTCGTATTAAACTTTAAAATAAAATAAAATATATGGCTTTATTTGAAGAAAATATTTGCATTATAAAATTTGTATATTTATAAAATCTGATTACATAAATTTATTTAATAAAAACAACTATTTTAAAGCAAATAAGTTTATGCATGCAATGTGGGATTTGTCTTTTTAAATAGTAATAATAAATACTAACATAAAATTTATTACTATTGGAGAGGGAAACTTTAATTTAAAACATATTTAATAAAATGTAAATTAAACAAATATAATAATAAAGTTTTATTTAAACATAGCAATAATAAAACAAAAATAAAATAAAATACATAAAACCTTACCCCACGTGCTTGTCTTTAATTGGTGGCGGACGCGGCCTGTACTGCGAATTCGTTGGCCTGCGCAGTGTACTTGCAGTGGGACACGGGCCGCACGGCTCTTAAACAATTAAGGCCGACGGCTTAAAATAATACCAGCAGCGATTTAAATCACATGAAGGTATAATATGTGCCTTCCCTTTTTACATATAGTAAACTTTTAAATATTAAAGTTTTTTTTATATAATAAGTTTTGTTAAATAATATATGTTTATTAGTCAATATTAATGTATGTTATTTAATAAATATTATTTAATTATTTAATATTTATTAATCAGTTTAATTTATAAATTATTAATAATAATTTAGATCATGTTTAAAACAAATTTATAATTTTAATTGTACTAATGCTTAATAAATAAATGAACTTGGTAATGAATGTAATATGTTTATTTATTTATTTGACGATTAATTATTTTAATTAAATTTGATTTAATTAATATTTAACAAAAGTTATTTATTAAAGTTGTAAATTTAATTATTGTTGATAATACTTAATGAACTTGTTTTCAATAAGTTATAATTATCTAAAAGTTGATAATAGTAACTTTTATAACTTAAACAAATAATTGATTAGCCTCGAGTTATTCTTTCAGGAAAACGATTTTTATAATAAGGGTAATTTTATATATATAAATGAATGGGTTAGTGGGTGGATTAAACTAAGAATCTTTACACCTGAAATGAACGTTGAAATGCAAATTGAAGTTTAAACTTTATTGTTTTACTCAAATCTATATTTTTCAAATTAAACCAACTGAGTTACTTGATGTTTTCCATATGTTGTTTATGTTTTGGGGTTCTTGGGTTTGTTTAGTTTTGACCAGTCTTAGGATGTTACCAGAGGCTCGAGGGTTATGAGATTGTGATATTATGATGATTTGTTCTCGATCTTTCTAAACCCAACCATGGTGATGTGTGATATGCTCTATGATGGATGAATTTACTGATTGCTATTGCTTTCCAATCTTCTTGTGTGAAGTTGAGGTGTATGTATTTAAGATACCTGACTTAACCATTTTTGAGTCTCGATCAGTTATATTTGATAACCATTTTTGAGTCTCAATCAGTTATATTTGATAACCATTTCTGAGTCTCGATCAGTTATACTTGTATTACTTTCTGGTTGCTCATTGGAGAACCATTGGATTTTGTGACTTATCATTGATGCCTTCAGTTGCTGATAGAGAACTGTCGTGATTACATGATTACTATTTGATATTATCTGTTGCTCATGAAGAACTGATGTAATTTTGTGGATTATCTTTTATGATGTTTTTCAGTTGCTTGTATAGGACTGAGGTGGTTTTATTATGATTCTTTGATTTATGAGTTCATGAGCTAGGGTAGGTTATCTATGTGTAGAGTCGGGAAGTGGCTTGCAATGGGGATCGGGGCCCTAAGAGGCTACCTGGAGTAACCCATTGTAAGTTGTTTTAATAAGTGAAAACATTTACACTAAATGAGGGAAAATGAACCTAATAAGATAATTGTATGTTCTCTCCCATGCCTTGAGTGCTAGTACAGACTAGGATGGGGTAGAGAGAACGCTTGGTTACGACCTTGCATTCCATAGTATGCCTTGTCAGTACGAGAGGATACTAGTGGCCGCAAGGATTAGTAGGGACCCAAGATTCCTAAGGGATTGCTCGGGTAACTTCTACATGACTTTTGCGATGACACTTTCCCGCTTGCATATTAGGTTTCCTACGTGTCTTGTGGTACCTCTGGGATTTAGATGTCGATCTTTCTAGGAACCCTTGAGTTAGCATACTTATAGGATTTCCTGGACTTAGAGAGTATTTATGATTATAGGTTTTGTTATCCTATTTGGGACTTGAGACTATCTCCTCAGCGCGGTGGGAGTGGACCATTTAGGTTCCACGCGGTCGGGTGGTATTGCTTTTACTCTTACCATTGAGATCCGTTCCGTGGTCACTGTGGCTGGAGTTTTCGTGATTGGCATTTACCTTCACTATGTTCTTGGATTATTATGATGGATGGTTAGATTTTATGATAGATGTTTTATCATTATGGATGTATGGATGTATCATGTATGGTGAATAGTTTCATATATTTTTATGGTACTTTGTATCGTGAATTTGAGGATGTCGTATCTTTATCTTTACATATGTATATTCTTTTAAGCCTTTCATACCCTGTGACTTGTACAGTGGATGATTGAGCATTCCGAATTAATTTGCCAAGAGGCATTCGGATCAAATGTATATTATGGACATGGGACTTTCTGATTATTCTTTCATATGTATGTGATAGTTGTTAGACTTAGAATTAGTTAAATTTAAATGTGACTCAACGTCTTGGGATCCTTAAGAAATGTAACTTGCAAAGTATGGTTATCGATGATTACATGTTATTGCTTCCGCTACTATGTGTTTGATGTGTATGTTATACATTCTTACTTTAAAAAAAAAAAATGTTTAGCAAACTTAGTGAAACTTTAGGTTAATTCTTTTGGGTCCCTTGGCGGGGCGTTACATAACCAATGCCTCCTAGGGCATGTGAGTCAACAAGTCTATGTGCATATTGCTTGTCTACACATTGGCTGACTTGAGATTTCATAGATCCTAGACCTCGGAGGAAGTTGGGCTCTCTAGAAAAATTGGCAGGGTTAAGCGATCAGCGGGTGTGAGGTGAGCGGGCCAACGACTTCCTTAAGTAGAGGTACGAGGTGTTTGGATAGTTGAAGTGTAGTCGAAACAAAGGCAAATTTAATACATTTCTACATTAAAACTTTGAATTCAAAGCCTTAAAACCATTGACATGAAGGAGGAAGGGAGGAGGTTGTCGGCCTCTATCATTCCATATGGAAACTTTTCCATGGATTGAGTCAAAATCATGGTGATGTCACTTCACATTACCTCTCTATCCCCATTTACACCTCTCGATGAACTAAGGAAGCTTCTACAGTCTTTAAAATTATTAACGTAAATAGACACTTGAAATAATTATTAATTTTTTTAACAAAAAGATTATGGTAGATCATATGTTAAATAAAAAATAAATTTAATTAAAATAATAAATGCATTCATTATATTAAACCGAGTTTTGAAGGTACATCCTAGAAACACTTAAGTATATCTTTTTTTTTTATCTCTCAAATGAAAAACTATAGTTAGATTATTATTTCATTATATTGTATAAACTTTTATAGAACATTTACAAAATATTATTTATATATATATTATATCTATATTTTACATTTATCTTTCAATATTGAGAGATATTTAAATTGCTATCTAATAAAATGTAAGCTTTTTACTTAATTTTTAATGTAGAATTTTGAGTGTAGACATAATTTTTGTATATTTAAATTTATTGATTTAGTTAGTAGACATAAAATTTAAATAATTTTTTTGGTATAAAATTTTAATTTTAATTTTTAATAAAAAATAATTATATTTACCATTACAGAATCAAGAAGAACATTAAACAATACAACTTACAAATATATTTAAATTAATCATATAGCTAAAATTACGAATATAACTAATTATTTAATTTATTAATTCAAATAAAAATATTTATTCAAAGTTTCTATTTATTTTCTATTTATATATTTTTCACTCTTTTTCCTTTTAAAAAATTGTGATAATTATTTTGTTATATTTTGTTCATCTTCACCCAATATTTTACGAGGACCACTTTAACAGCCCTAACAATCTATCTATTGCCGACAAATTAATGGTATGTACATGTCAATAGAAAACTTAATTATTAAGATATCAAATAAATTATAACTAAAAGTTACATCAAGTCAAATGGAGAAAAAATATTAATTGTGCATATAAGAGTTAGTTCCCATAAACTTAGATGTCTAAAAAAGATGGATATATTATGAAGCTCTCTCTTTTTGCACACTCCGCCTCTTTAACTCAAGTTGATTTTTTACTTCCCACTTGTAGACAAATCTTCTAAATTTTTGTGGCTCATTAACATTTTAAAACATGAAAGGGTTCATAATGGATAATTTTTGTGGCTCATTTACATTGTAAAATGCACTATAAACAATTTATATTACTAAGAACTTTCCTTGAATACTAATGGAACTAGACACTATATTAAGGTTATCTCCATTTGTAAATGTGAAAGTGAAATGTTTAAGACTTCAATTTGATGCATAATATAAACTAAGGGAACATTTTAAAATGAAAGGTTTGACTGATCAACAAATTGAGCTAGTTGAGGTCTTGAATTTGGCACTAAATAGTTTCAGTGGCTCCCTTCCTCTTGCCTTTGGAATGTTGCCAAACATTGAAGAGATCTCATTGGACAAAAATGATTTGTGTGGCACAACCATTCCGATCAAAGGTGGTTTCATCAAACCAAAAGGGACGTTAAAATCACATAATATAAATTGCTATTATCTTTTTATTCAATTACACCGACAATGTCACACACACAAAATGCACTTGGAGCATGAGGTAAGTAGTAAATTCTGAATCTTTTAATAATTGTTTGCTAACCTAACTTTGGGCGTGATGCATTTATATATTTGCAAATGAGTTTAATATTTTTCTCATAAATTATCTTTTTGCCTTTGTTTCTCTTTCCTATTCAATCAGTATCCTTTAACAAATAATAATTTTTTTAAAAAAAAGGTAGGAACTCTAGCTCTTTCAGAGCTCTTGTTTATACTTAGATTCTTGTCTCTCCTTACTTGCTAATCGACTATATCTCTTGATTTGTGTGATGACCAGTTTAACACTGTTAACCAACATGAACTGTTAGGTCAAATGGGTATGCTACACTTCCTTATTGTGATAAGACTATTATGGACAGTTGGACAACTCGTTAGAACCCTAAAATTGGTACTGACATTGATATGTGCATTTATTGATTTATCCTTTGGCAATGCCTTGTGCTTCAGGAAGGCTTATAATAGAGAAACATAAGTAGAAGAATCTATCTTGTCTTCTAGTGAATGAAAAAATTATTGAGCTTGCCTTGAATGCTCTGGCTTTAAAACTTTAATCGTATTGATAATGGAAGTAGAATTAGCCTCTGTAGACACTTCCCACACCAGTTCTGCCATAAATTTAATTATATTTTCTTGCCTTCTGAAGAGATATGGCCATAGTTGGACAATCGATATTCTATTTGTTTTGTCTTATTCAATGTTATATGCACATAGTCTATGTATTTTTCCATTTCTACATTTGTAGGTAGGCTCTAATACCATGTTAATTTCCCAGGATCGCTGTAAATGTAAAATTTTGCAAGTTGTCATGTGTGGTATGCATTTTTAAAATGCAACAACCTCTTATATTTATATTGAGCATAACATGTCTCATAAAGGGATATGTCTATTAGTTAATCATATAATTAATATAATAACAATAACCTTATAAATCAAATATAATGAACACATATAAATTAATTATATCTCATATATAATTATATATAGGTTTTTCCCATTGAAGCTATCAAACATCAACAATTTATATTTTTAATCTTAAAACATCCATTTAAAAATGCCATTTATTATAGTATTTAATTATAATATAAACATTGCAATCATATTTTACATAGATAGATCAGAGATATCTAATTAATAGTTGTCAAATTAATAATATCATCTTGTTAATATCACATTGACACAAATACAAAAATGACTTGTAAGTGGCATTAAAATTATTAAAATATTATTAGATTGTAAATTTAGGAATGGACTCTACTTTTGCAATAAATTTATATGTAGAACACAATCATTACGTTAAAAAAAATATTACTCTTTTCCTCTTTTGTCATGAGTGTAATAATGCAAGTGAGAGTCGTGCACTTTCAATCTCTTACAAAAAATTAGAGCCTGTGAGGCCTCGCCTCGACCCATCATAGCATAGTGATGCATTACTATTATTTTTTGATATTCACGACTCGAGATGTCGAGACATTATCTGATGCTTAGCACATACTTTATTATTTCATGTTGTGTGATGTTATTTTCAGATATATTTGATGATTGTCATTTAATGTTTCATGTATATGTATGTTGATGGAATCAGTAAATGTAGGATTGAGACTTTGATTTAAGAGATTTTAAATGATAAGAATTAAGTAGGATGAAAAAACCCTTATTGATGTATGTTTTAATTTATGTGAATTTCTGAATACGTATACATTTATGTACATGTGATTTTATGGGACTACTGATGTGTGCAACGAGTGTGTAGATATTTAGCCGAGAAACCCTACGGAGGAACAGAATTGATCTCTTTGTGCTAATTTTGGAAGCCTTGTTGTTCGTAATTCACGTATTGTATTGTGAGATATATGTATGTATCTTCTTTGTTCAGTGAATGTTAAATGTTTGTAATTATGTTCTTTCAGTGTTGCTTGACACTCGTAAAATGTTTATGTGCTTTGATGTGTTGTTTAGGGTTAATTGTTTAACCTTTGGACCAAGTTGGTTTAAGTTAGTGTCAGATTTCTATTAGGTTCTTAATTGAGGTTAGTCATCCCTAATCCAGATTAGTGCTTATTTGCATGTTAGAGTAGTTAGAAGGTGCTATTTTATTCCTAGATTTTATTTGGCTCTAAACCTTTTTCCTCAGGCTTAAAACATGAAATTATTCTACCCAAAGGGTATGGGTATGGGTTAGGGTCTTTTCCAACCCCTAAGCCCCTTTTATTGACTTTTGAGGTCACTCAAAAAGTCTCTTTTTGCCTTTGTGCGAAATTTGACCATGGGTATCTTGTGTTACCTCACCTCATCTCCACTTAGGGTTTAACCATAGTGTAGGTTGAGTTAGGAGTTTCTAGAATTGCTAGTGGGTGGAAATAGTTATTGCTCTTTTTGGGTGGTTGAGTTTGAGGCTTATTTAGAGACCTTTGTTGGACTAGTTGAGGTTGTTACCCAATCTCTACATTTAGAGAGGAGCTCTTGAAGATTAAAGCAAGGAGAAGGAAACTCTACTCAAACTTGTTCATTACCATTACCTCTTTGTGAAGGTTGGATTTCTCATCTCCCTTGTTCAGATTTTATCCTTGTTTCATGCTTATGCTACCTTGTTGTTGCTTCAATGTTTGTATGTTTGTGGGTATGTTGGGAAGATTTGAAAACCATGTTATTTTGGTTGTTTTTCTTTCATGTTTATGTTTGCATTTTTTTTCCTTGCATGGGTATTTTGGTATTACTCACCCTTGGAGAGGGTAGAAGTGACCAATTTTGGGAAAGGTCTGTTTAGTTGGACTCCAACTAGTGTAGAGTCTCTTCTCAGGATGAGAAGAGGGAGAAAGGGTAGGGTGTTATGGGCCCTTACCCGTCAGCACAAACCTGGTATGAGTATGGCATGTTTAAATGACAGAACGAAAGTTCTTGGTTAATAGCTCCGATTGGGCATCTGATTTGGTGTTGTGCTTGACTTCTCCTAGTTGGAAGAATCCACCTTTCCCTAGTATTGATTCATTGTGGATCTTTTTGTGAAAACCTTGTATGAGCATGTATGTGTTTGAAGTGTTCTTAGCCATGTTGTTGGGTCACCTGATCAGATTTTGCTTCATCCATGGTTCTAGAAATGAGTTGCAGAAAATATGATAAATCTATTGATTAGGGTCATGAAGAAAATTTGATTAAATTGTTGAAATTTGGGATTGAGAGCCTATTGTAAAATGGTATTTAAAAAAAAAAAACCTTGTTGTAATTGGCAACGAAGTCGGGTTTTCTTCCTGATTCTTTCCCAGCTGAGCCTTGAATCAGGTTTGCCAATAAAATTGGTGTTTTGAGCATATTTGCTTGTCATGTGATTAAATTTTGTAAACTTTATTTTGGATGGATTCACATCAAAATAAGATGGAAATGGTGTTGATTTAATTAGGTAAATTTCAAGTTTACTTCTATGTTGGAAACGAAAATTATATCATGGATGTAGATTTGGTTTAATTGAGCAAATACCCAAGTTCCTTTTATGTTTCTTTTATGTTCAAAATGACAATCATGTTAAGGAAAGAAAATAACATCTATGATCGATACATTGCAAATTTAAGTTATATAGGAGATCATATTAAATATGGTGTTAATAGGCTTCAAACTATTGTATCCATGTGTTTAATTCTATTCAAAAATATAGACAGAAAAAAAAAATACATGCATTATTGTAATTCTATACTTCGATAAATTTCAAAAAAAAAAAAGTTATATCCAAGAGCCATATAGTCTCTAGAATTTGTATGGGGAAACAACTCAAATGCCCTTTTATTATAGAGAATATTCTTTTTTAAAACATTTAAAAAATCTTGTAAAATTAAATTAAAATTATTATGATAATAGAAAATGGTGTATAGCATAATTTAAAATTAATATATAAACTAAATATCCTTTCTCACCCATAAAACTTTGTAACTTAAATGCCTTATCTCCTCCCTTAACCGTCAGCATGAAAGGAGGAATTAAAAATGTTTGAAAGTCATTAGTCATCATAGTGATGACGTCACCCTATCACATCTCAAATTTTGCAGACCATGGTAAAGTTTTAAATTTGTTTTGGAGTTTTGTTTATTTTTTTCTCTAACTAGTTTGGGCGCCACCTTTCGTGTGGGCCTGCGCATGTATTAAGGCCCTAGGCTTGCGCTTGACCCCACCCTTGGGCAGAGCGCTGTACATGTTGCAGCGCTTGGTTTTGCGTAGGGGTTTGGGGGAAGGGGAGACCGATGTGACCAGTGGGAGTTTGGGGTTAGAGTAGGGTTTAGATGTAAGTGTAGGTTAGTTTAATTGTTATTTGTTGTTTTAAATGTTTTAATTAAGTTAGAATAAAAGGGTAGAGTTAGTAGGTTAGTTAGTTAGGTTAGTTTTGTTTGATAGTTAGTATTGTTTTATAATTTACTTATTAATAATTTTAAATTGTTAGTTTAAAATAAAATTTTAATTTGAAAAAGGGTAATTAGTTTAATTTAATAAAGTGTTAAGTTAGTTATGTTTTAGTATGTTAGTTTAGTTTGTTTAATTTATTTTGTTTGGGTAATTCTTAGTATATTAGTTTATTTTGTTAGATTAGTTATGTCCTAGTTAGCATATGTTAAATATAGTTAAATGTTAAATTGTTAGTTTTAAATTCTATTAGTGATTTAATAGAATTCCTTATAAGAATTAGTATGTGTTATAAAGTATCGGTAGTTAGTAATGTTAGAATTTAGTTTTAGTTTTAAATTTGATTAAGTTTAGACTTAGTTAGTATAGTTTTAATTATTTAGTGGTTTAATTATCTTAAAAAGTTCTAATTTAATGATTAGTTAAATTAATATAGTTTCTAAGTTAGACTTACATTGATAATAAAATTTAAATTTTGAGTATTAAGTAGTTTTATTTTTTAAGGTTAATTGGCTATTTAAATCAAGTTTAAATGTAGATTTTATTTGATTAGATATTTTCAGATTAATCTTAACCCAAAATCTTTTGGGATGTTATTTAAATAACTTTCATATCTTGTTGTGTAGTTAATAAAATAATGTGATTTATGATGATAACATTTTAATAACGAAAATTCAATCTTATCGATGTTTTCCTCCACAAGAGTTATAAACTTATGTTGTAATGAAGTGAATCTTTTCTTGTCATGTAATCACAAACTTATCAACTTGAGCATTATAATAATTATTATTTAAAAAAAAAATTTGTGTGTTTTTGCCTTGGGGTTTGGGCATGACAAAGCCA
This sequence comes from Cupressus sempervirens, assembly GCA_028749045.1. Lineage (NCBI taxonomy): Eukaryota > Viridiplantae > Streptophyta > Pinopsida > Cupressales > Cupressaceae > Cupressus > Cupressus sempervirens. The sequence continues at coordinate 217,007,115 of CM053784.1, read as the reverse complement.
AACAATTTCCACCATAGCAATTAAAGCATGATAGCCTCAAATAATAATAAATAATATTTCTAAATGAAAACTTATTATACAAAGGACAACAGTAGAAACTTATTATGCAAAGGATAATTTGTATTTAATTATTTCAACCGTGGAAACTTATTATGCAAAGGACAATTTATATTTAATCTTTTATGCAAAGGACAATAGTAGAAACTTATTATGCAAAGGATAATTTGTATTTAATTATTTCAATTGTGGAAACTTATTATGCAAAGGACAATTTATATTTAATCTTTTCAATCGTACACAACAATAAATCAAAAGTATACAAAACTATCAACTTAACCCTTGCACCCTTAAATCAAAAGTATAAAAAACTATCATCTTAACCCTTGCACCCTTAAAAGATACAAGTCCTAATTGAGGGTACATCTATTGAACAGGAAGATTACATAACAATACAAGCAAGATCACATAACAATACAAGCTTCTCATAAAAGATACAAATAACAATACAGGCCTCTCATGAATTAGTAGTTGTGAAAAGAGTACAATTTTACCCACCACTGGGAAGATCCAATTTTACTCACCACTGGGAAGATCATATAATATCCAATTTTACACATCACTGGGAAGATCGTATTATACAGATTATTCAGAATGAAAGCATGAGTTTTTAAAAAAAACTTCTACTAATATATTCTTCTATTAAATAGCATTCTCAATTATACCCACAAATAATATACATCAATTTTAACGAGACCAAACAAAGCACAAATTGATTAAATAGGGAATCTGAATATAACAATCCAAACTTCTGAAGAATAAGAAGTTGAAAAAAGAATCCGATCTTTACCGAACGGCTTAAAGGCTTAAACATCACACACTAATGCTTCATTCCTAGAGTAAAAGTGTTAAATAGTCAAAGTTTGACTTACTTTTCCAAGCTTAATTTCTTGGTTAGTGTGTGATGTTTAAGACACACCACTAGGTAGATGAGATATAAATTATTATTAACTGCAGTAGGGTTGCAGTTTGATTGAATTCAGTGATGATGGCGGCCATGGCGGTGATGAGCATGGTGAGGTTTATACTTGTTGGCCTCGTGGTGTTCATACGCAGCATACCCCGCCGCCCCAACAGCCACCGCCCCAGCTATTTCCGCCTCCTTTTTATGCCTCGCTGCGTGTTGCGGATCCACTTTCGCCTCATGCATCTCGTACTGCCATTCATTCATACAATCATCCATTTCATTATGCTACAATAATTATATGGTGTGATATAACAAAATTACTAGTATAGACTTACCAAGGCAAAAGTCCCCGCTGCCAGAGCTCCCATTTCAGCCATATGCTCACGATGCTTGTGCTTCTTTGCCTCTTCCTCTGCATAGAAATTAGAGGAGTAAGGCGCTAAAGAATAAGCCCCCGGTGCTGCAAAATAAGCCCCTGCTGGCGGTGGCAGCTGTGCATATGGGTATAACCCGCCTTCTTGGTGCCCATGGTGGTGATGACCGTGACGGTGACCGTGATGGTGGCTCATCTTTCTTCTGATAAAAAAAAGCCTCTGCAAAGTGCAAGAGAAGCTCAAAATCTTCCTAGTGAATAGAATTGGATGAAGGGGATTTCTTCAATGAATGGAATTCTCATGCGATGAAGAGAGAAATAGAGACCGCGTTTACTTAGTAACGAAGAATGAAAACGGTACCGCGTCCCTGGCGTGATTTACCGACCCCTCTTTGAATATAAAAATGGAGGCTACAATTTCCCCGCAGGTGGGCAATCTGGACAGGTTGTACTTATCACACATTTTACAATAATTGCACGCCATTTGTTGGCCCACAAAGCGCACGTCAATTGCGAGTGGGGTTGAATTTGGTGACTTGACTTTGGCCTTGATTTTCTCTCGCTTGGATCGGACGGCATTGCTAGCTTCTATTACCTCTATCTGGTTTGGCCGGTGGAACATTTACCAGTAAAGGCAATCTTTCGTTTGAAAAATTGTCATCTTTGTCTAGAATAATGTTTTCGATCAGGATTTGTGCTCTTTCATTGAATGAGTCGAGATAATGGGTCATTCGGTGTTGATGTAAGCAAATTATATATGGCTTTCCTCAAGTTTTTCTACAAGTTTTATATATGCATTTGGTAATAGTTTTAAATAAAAAGATACGTGATATTGTTACCTAATACGAGTGTATAACAATTATTTTAAAGAAAATTAAACTTTTAAAAAGTAGTTAGATAAGAACTTACATGGTTTTGATGTAAGCAAATTATATATATAGTTTTCTACAAGTCTTTTTAGAAGTTTTATGTATGCATTTGTTTAAAAAAATATATGTAATATTGGGTAATATAGGTGTATAATAAGTATTTTGAAGAAAATTAAAGTTTTAAAAAATAGTTCAATAAGAATTTATATCAGAGTTTTCATTTTATTTATATTTCTTTTATAAATAGTAAGAATGAATCTTTTTATTTCTAATCTATTCTATCATGTCATTAATATGTAAGATAATTATATATTTGATATTGTTTAATTGGTTGTCTTTAGATTCAACTTTACAATGGGAAAAAACACTCATGTGTTTCTATATAGATTTTTTCTATAACATATGATTTCTTTTCATTTGATAGTATGGTTGTAGTCAAATAAATCCCATAAATATTAAAGGGATCTGCTATTCAATAGTCTTGTTCATTGCCCACTAGTTCAAGTAATCCATTGATAATTTAGAAATAACTTTCTCAAAGCACATTCATGTGTGTGTGTGTGTGTGTGTATTTTAAAATTGGTGGATGACTTTGAGCTAGATGCACACAACAAAAAATGAACCAATAAACAAACATGTCATCCCTATCCAATAGCTATGGGAAATTCAAGCATTAGTTTGATGAGGATTAGCTATAAATTATGTTTCATAATAGATTGTACTTGTTAAAATTATTGTGCATTTGACTAGATTTATCTTTTTTGAAACATGCACACATATATAGTTTTTTTTCTTTTTCTTTTGACACCAAGATCTTATCATCTAATGCATTTACATATGCCTCTTTGTTTCATTCTTCTTACGTTTCTTGTTTCCAAAAGCCAAATTTCCTTTTTTAAGGGAAAGTAAGTTAATAAAAAATATAATAAAGTTTCCAATACTTCTGTTTTCCTCCCTTCAAACAAAATACTCTAGGAATTTCAATAGATTAAAATGATTCATAAAAAAATGTTCTTCAAATATTATGTTTGTTTTTCTTGTTGCAATTTCTATGGTATGTCCATTCAATCCTAATAATACACTTCCTAGAACTTATAGTGATTACACATTTTGTAAGTTCAATAGAGTTAACAGGTGTACCACACAATCATGCATCAATCTCAAGCACAAAACACAAGACCTTATACAAACAATGATCCACTTGGAAGGTGTCATTAAAGATGGAATTGTATCTACCAATATATGATTGGTTGTACATATGTTTCTATATCTTATGAATAAAATGTTGAGGTGCATTGTAACATTGTCTATGATGATAATATACAAGTTGTGCATCTCGAATCAACCAATGTAACATGCAAAAACAATCTGTTGTAGGCACAATAAAAATGATTACTTATTTTTCTTTCTCATATCACCCCCACTCTTTTGATTATAATTTCCAATCAAAATAATCTTTTGTAGGTAAAATAAAAAAAATTACTTACATATTTCTTTCTTACATCACTCCCCCACTTTTTGGATTATAATTTCCAATCAAAATATACCATACAATAATAACTATGGGCTATTGTATATCGAAAGAGAAATACATGATCATGTAAAGAGGGTGATGCAGAAAGTCACATTTTTTTTGTAGAAATCTTGTTACATTGTAGAAATCTTGTTACATTGTAGAAATCTTAAAAAGGAAGCACCCATCATTTAAGACCTTTTATCTCCTACCCTTTAGTGAACTTATGGACCATGGATGGATTTGTTTTCAATCAACCCTTTCTCTTATTTTGTCTCACTTCTTGCATTTTTGTTTACACAGTTTTTGAGACCTCAAGGTTAGCTCCTTTTGGGCCAACCTAGGAATAGATCAACCTAGGTAAACCTATTGGAGAATATGGAGACCTAGGTTTATCTATTCCCCAGAGACTTTAGCACTCAGTGCCAGTTCAGTCTCGAGGTTGTAAATTTGGAAATCATGCGAGCTCATCAACTTGCTTTATTTTTGCACCTAAAAACTAGTATAAAAGGAAGCCTATGCACTTCATTTTCACATCTAATAGACATCCAAGTATATCAAGTAATTCAAATGCACAAACTTTAATACATTTCATAAGGCATTTCAAGCATTCAATGCTTTCAAGATTTAAGGATAAATTGTGAGCATTTCCTCTTCACCATCTAGCATTTTGATGGCCATCAAGGGAGGAGATCTACATTGTGGAATTCATCATATTCTTCATTGATGCACATTACATCCATGGCTCTATGATGTAGTTTTGGTATACATTGTAATTGTGGATATCTCTTACAACCTTCACTGCAAATTCAACATTAACAACACACAAGCATTGAAAAATCCTTATTGACAAGAGCTCCATCAAGAAAGGTAATTATTTACATTTTTGTATATTTATTTCATGTTTTACATCTCAATTTCAAGGTTGATTCCTTAATATAGGGCTTGACCAAGGAAAGCCCTCATAAAAAAAAACCAAGTTTTATTGTGTACAGGAGAAGGATATCCAAACTGTGGTTGTAGATCCAAAACCTACTCACTGAGACCTTGCTGAAGAAGTTGAGTCAACTTTGCTACTGTATCCTAGGACCATGTCCATCTTCCAATAAATTGTTCGGACACTTTACCACCAAGTTGACCTATTCTTGGAGGTCTTTTTTTGGTGTGAAAGTAGATTTGTAGTCATAAGCTCACTCACTAGTTTAGATCCACAATTTTTAGACTAAAAAGACACATTCTCTCATATTTTTCAAGGTAAGTCCTTCATCATTCATTTCACCTTTAGCATAGACCTATTTTCATATTTTACTTAGTTTGATTGCATACATTTAGAATTTAAATCTATCTTACTCTTGTCATCATATCAATTCTAGTTCAATTTCAAATTTATATTGTACATCTTTAGTTAATTTATAGTGCATGAAAGAGGACTTACTTGCATACTTCCTTGATATAATTTGGGTTTAGTATTGACACCCCTTCCTCCATTTTGGTTTTGCTAATATAACTTGGTTAATGTTTAGAGTTATGTTTAAAAGCCCCTCTTTCTCTTATATTTAATGTTTAATGTGTGGAAAGTGGTTTGTTAATAAATTTACATCACATAGTTTACATCATTAACATTAACCCCCATCACGTTTCACCACATAAAATTTTGGTGAACCAAGTGCATCTCCTCTTTTTGACTTTGGAGTTAAGTCTCTTATTTCCTTCCAGAATTGTGCTTTACTCTTCTTGGATGAACCCTCCTTGTACCCTTCACTTTAGAGCCATATATTTATTATGCTACTTGTTAAATTTATATTCATGTGGCTAGATCTCATTATATTTTCCTTTTGCGACATCCTTTTATGAGCATTATCACATTAATTCTAACCTATAACATTCTCGTTAGGAGAACTCATAGACTCATTGAATCTTTTGATCAGGATTCCTCTTTTATTCCTACCATCCATGATAATACCCATATTTTCCATCAAGATCTCAATCCTATTCTCGAGGATAGCTCTTCTCACTCTTCCCATGATGAATGTAAAGCCTCAAGAGTTCCTCGTTCCCAAGTTGATAAGATCTCTCTCATGAATTTGAAAATTTAGACAATTGGATAGTGATAGAGAAACTAAATCCCAACAAATTTTCTCCTATTGAGGCTATTTAGAAGCTTATTACTCGTGATGATAACAACATTTCCATCTTGCATGGTATCTCACCCTATTAATCCTCATGTTAAGCCTTTGACATAATATGCTCGAGACTTAGATGCAATCCTCCTTCCACAACCATTGAAATTTCTATTTATTTCCACCTCTATTCCTAGAATTCAAAATTATGCACCACCTCTTATGGAAAATCCTCCACAAGTATCTAATATCCTAAGTGTTGGTCTTCCTACCCCACACTTCCCTCAAGTATTCCTCTTACCTCCATACCTTTTTCGTTAGCTTCATATTTAATGTTGTTCCCTTCACATATTCCAATCCCCTTCCAACACCTTCCAATCCTTCACCAACATATTTAAATATTTCCTTCGCTTCCTAGAACAAATTTTCTAACACTTTCAATATGTATATATACCTATTGTCATGTCTTCTAATCCCATTATTAGTAGCTTGGTTCAATCCGTCACTTCTTTGCAATAAAAAATGGCTTAATTCACTCATTGTAAATAAAACATCTCTACATGTGACATCTAATCCCCGTCACTTATACATTCTTGATGTTGTTATCGAGAAACATACTTAGATATGTCGTCTTGAGAGTTATAATAGTAGGGTGGTCCTTTGATTCATGTTAGGACTTTCCAAACTACATGTAGTGATTTTGCTCACAATTATAGGCTTATGGGTAAGTTATTTATGCACACTCTTAGGGACAAAACTTTGTAATAGAAATTCTCTTTACCCCCTTATTCTTCTTATTCCTTTCAAATTCTTGCCAACACTTTCATTCAAAAATTTAAAAACCAAATTGGTCCTCAAATTTCTTTGAATTATTTGACACATTCTAAACATAATGTTTTGATTAGATAAAGTGGGATAAGGTCCAAACTTGTACAACCAAAAGAACCAAAAAGATCATAGAGAAAACATCAAGCCTAAGAGGTAGACATAATGGAATTCATAAGAGCTAAATTCAAAAGGCTTTTTACTGGAGCCACAACCAACATGATCCAGATCCAACAACTAAGATATTACAATTTGAAAAATATAGGGGTTTAGGTGGGAACCCCAAATGAGACACTAAGGGAAAACCCCTTTCTACCAAGAAAGGAGGGGCAAGGAAGAGGAAAAACCTCCAAAGTTGAATGGAAAAGATAGAGATCAGAAAGAAGGAATTATGAAGAACCCAACAAATGAAAAGAGAAGAAAGCCACTCTAAAGAGAACTGAGAGAGAACAAGTAGCCAAAGGAAGATATTTAGCTAGAAACAAACTTGTCACAAAACATCTATGTGAGGAAGGGTACGCACAACCACATAACTCTTCTTACTAACAACAATCCACCTTGAAAGGATATGCCTCCACCTCAAAGGGAGATCCAACCTCAAAAGAAAAATTGAAATAAGAGAATAAAAGCTCGATAATACAATATATGCCACAGAGAAATAACATGAGATCTCACCTCCATAGAGAAAGAATCTCCTTTAATAAGAGCCTCACATGGAGATAACCAACTAGAGAAAACCTTCAAAAAGAAAAAGGAAGATAAGGGAGAAAGAGTGATCCCCTCAGCAAATGATGATTTAGAGGTAAGGAAGAGAATATGTTAAGATTGGTAGTAGATAAGATTAGAAGGTACAAGTGGATAATGATTCTAGATCAACTAGAGGATGATGACAATGTAGTTAGAAGTGATATGCAACTTCAAAAGGAAATATATATGAGGAGTATAAAGAGGGTCTCGAGACCATGGAGAAGAGAGTGGATACAAAAATTATGGATAAGAACAAGTAAAAGGAGGAGAATCAAAGGTTGGTAACTTATTACAAGAATTCAAGCAAACCAATTCAATAGATAGATCACAAAGTTACATCACCACTCACTCTTAAGAGAGGAGACATTGACATAATGGAGTCTAAAAAAATCACACTTCAAGATACTTGATATTAAATGAACAAAGTTACACATGAAGGATTAACATTCCTCCCAAGGTTGATATGGTAGTTTCATATAATCATGACCCTAAAAGATGGATTTCATACTTTTTTTAGTCTTTGGAATAGGGTTCAACCTATCTGAAAAAAAATTACATCTTAGCTACATGTTATGATGGACAATATTGAGTGACTATTAGTGAAATGTTGGGTGACTAGAGAGAGAGAGAGAGAGAGAGAGAGAGAGAGAGAGAGAGAGAGAGATGCCACTTTACTTTGGCTCATATGTTGGAGGCTTTGGAGAAGATAAGGGATGATACTAATCATCTTGGTACTTTAGTCCACAACATAGTTACACATATTTTAGGTACCAGTGTAGTTGCCTTCAATTTTGAGAGGATCAACAGAGTAATTATAAACATAAATATTGAGATCTTTCAGTGGTAGGGAGAATGGTATCATTAGGAGGGAGACCTTAGAGTGTCTCTCATCTTTTAAAGTTCTCATGAATTCAGTAGAAGATGATGGATTAAATTAGGAAAGTACCATTATGGAAGGTAAGTGAAAAATATGGATATAGTAGAGAGGAAGAATCACTTCACACGACGAAGTAAAAAAATGGTGCCTAGATTCCTTGAACTAGAAAAAAAAGATAGAGATAAAAGAAATATCATTTTGGATAATTATTTGATGTAAGCCCATGTGGCACTTATTTTCTCATTGCACTTTGTTGTCCAGGTATCTAATTATGATTGGCCCTACATTTGAGGCATCTTTTGATTGGTTGCTACTTTAATAGATTTTTTCTATCGGTCAATTTTGGGATACTTGAATCTCATTGGTTGATAAGGTGGAAACCATAGTTAAGGTTTTTGGGATTTAATCTAGCTAATTGATTCAAATTTAACCTTGGTCATTATTGTATTTGAGCTCCTTATATAAGGAGTTCTCCTCTCATTTGTAAAAGAATATGTCAAGATGAATTATTAAAAAGATAATCATCAAATTTATCTTCTTATCATTTTTGTGCTTTTCATGATTCACTAACACAAATATTAAACAATCCAAAGATGAGACATATTTATATGCATCAACATTTTATAGCAATTGTATTGCTCTCTAACTATAGAAAACTAACAATCAATAATTTAGAGAACCAATAAGTTCGAACAAAACACATATCTGTAGAATAGGGAAGATGTACATAAATATTAGAAAACCTCCACATTCGCTGTCAGTTCCTCTGCACTACAGTATCCGTTGCATGCTCCTGGAAATCTACACAATAGAGATCCATGTCTTCTTGTGGATTGAGTTCTACCTTTCATGCAAACATCCACAAACAAAATCTAGAATCTTCCTATACTTGTATTCATGCTTGGAATTTGATGGTCGTATTGGTCATTTTTGCACTTTTGAACCAGACTGAAAAATTATAAGACCATATAAATCAATAGGCTAAATGTTTAGAGAACCGTCAATATGACAAGTAAATTTATTACTAAACAAGTAAATTTAATACTAAATCATCAATATTTGTTATAGGAAACTTAGTATTTTATTTATTAACATACATAAATGTGATTTTATAATATGCATAATATACATATATGATAAATATATATTATTTTATATTATAAATGTTTCTATCTAGATATGTTTCTATTTTTATGATTGTATATTTATATTAATTTATAATATTATTGAAATAAGATATAATAAATTTTAAAAACTTATTTGTAGTAATTTATATTATTAAGTATGCATTAATTTTAATAATTTATAATATTAAGTTGAGATGGATGTGCTAGCACTTTTGGAAATGATTACCCTTGAGATTTTTATCTGCCTGATATCTTCATTTTTGATCTGGTTGTATTTGAGTTACCTTGTCATGTACTTGTGGCATGTGTCTCAGGACGATGTGGCTTAATGACCTTGTGCATCCTGCTTTCTTGGGCTACGAATTTTGTTGGATGGTTTTTTAAGGATCAAAGTTTCATTAACCTTACACGCTCCAACTCTGCTTGCCATGTGATTAGATAAATTTGTGTCTACTTCCGAAAATCATTATTACTATGAGCTATCATTCTATAAATTTTCTTGACACTTTGTATGGAATCTCTTGGCATCTTTGTATCGGGTGATGATTTCAGGTTTTCTTTTAGGTTCTTTCCTGAATGAACCCTTGAACTTGTTTTTAATTTTTAATAATAGATATATAGTGGCTTCGTTCATTTTTTTTTTATAAATAAAAATAAAAATATTAAGTATGCATTTTTATATTATTTTCTATATAATTATATTAATTAAAAATCTCAATAGACTTTTGCATGCATTTCTATTACTTTAATCAATCAATAAAAAATATACTTCTATTTTTAAGTGTCATTATAAGTGTTATCTCTGATATATTTTTACATTGTCCATATTTACTTTTATCAAATTTGTGTTTTAAAATAATAACAATCGAGGCTTCTCATGAACCAAGTCCAATTTTACACACCACTCAGAAGATCATATTATATAGATTATTCAGAATGCAAGAATGGGTTTTTAAAAAAAACTTCTACTTATATATTCTTCTATTATACATTATTCACAATTATACCCACAAATAATATACATCAACTTTAATTAGAGCAAACAAAGCACAAATTGATTGAATAGGGAAGATGAGCATAACAATCCAAACTTCTGAGGAACAAGAAGTTGATAAAAAGAATCTGATTTTTACACACCACTATGTAGATGACATAGAATTTATTATTATTGACACTAGGGTTGTAGTTTGATTGAATTCAGTGATGATGGAAGCCATGTTGGTGATGAGCATGGTGAGGTTTATACTTGTTAGTCCCTGCCTTGCATAAGGTAGGGTACTAATGTTTTCAGTGGTGGACATAATTAGTTTTTATCACCAAAATTAGTCATTGTCTAAAGTTGAAAAATCTGTTTATTTTTAAATTTATTTTCAACCAACAATTATTATTTTTTGATTGGTTGTTGAATTTTTTGCTAGAGGTAAAAAATAATTTTTGACACAAAAAACTAAAAAAAAAGTTCTGGAAACTTCTTCTAGATGACATGGGTAACTTGGGGATCAACTACCAAGGACATTATAATATGAGTTCAACAACCCTACTTGGCTACATGCCCTACCAACCTCTAGCTATAGTGATAGTGTTCATCCTCTACTTTCTCTGCTCTAAGTAGGGCATCATTAATTGTTCACCAAAATGAATGTAGTTACCATTGTAGAAATATTGACCATTCAATTTCTTTTGATTATATTTACCAACAAGGTTTGCACAGACATAGAAACATCTACAACATCAGACCATTTATTGATTCTTTTTGAAGTTCATAGGTTTGCCTTTCTTTATCATCATCTTTACATTCCATGTCTTACATGTTTGACCCACCCCTCTCTAAGTTTCATTATGAAGAAGGCTAAGTGGATTTATAATCTTTGCATATTTTCACATCAGAAAAGCATGCTTCCCCCTTTATTCAGTTTTCCTTACCAATGTGTTAGGCTTTTAAGATAATTTCCTTAGTTTTTTTTATAAAAATAGAGCTGTATTTTGTAAGTATGCAAATAGCATAGTGAACTTCAACTTAAATAATATATTTATAAGCATAGTTTTTTTAGTAATAATATTATTGATTTTTGTCATCAATTCTTCTATATCACATTAAAAATAATACTATTTAGTAGTAATTATAAATAAAATATATTATTATATAATTATTAGTTCTAATAAAGACAAGATACTAATGCTTTTATTCAATTCAATTGACCAATCAACTCATAGCATTCAAAAGATTAAAAGAAACTTCAAATGTTTATGTCTTTTCTAATTTTTCATTATTTTATAAATCACTTTTTTCATTCATTCTATTGGACTGTACTATTTTTGGTAGGGAGAAAATTCATTTTTTTTCAACAAAAATAATTTTTTTTTATAACAATTTATCATGCATTAATAACAACTTTATCTTTTCCACATTTGTGACAAGGTGATTAAAAAAGAGTCTGATGTCGATCCTGATCCTCCTCATCTTATGATGTCATAGTGATACAGAGACTAAGACCAAAGCGTTAGAAAGCTACAGTTTTCCTGTACAAGGCCAAGCCACAAATATAGTTGCTATTTACTCTTTCATTTATGTTAATTGAATTTCCTACAGTTCAATTTCTAAATTTGAAAGCTCATTTTTAGTTTACTTCTTAAGCAATATTCTAATTTTCAAATCTGAAAGCTTAGTAGCGGTTTGGTTGCATTGTTTTAAGCAGTAATTTTAATTTCCAAATCTAAAAGCTCCAGTAGTGGTTTAACTTCTTGTTTCAACTACCATCTCAAATTTTTTCTCCTAGTTTCAACTACCCTCCATTTATTAAATTTTCCCATGTCAGGTGGGAGAAGTTGTCTATTGGTCTGCAAAGTTTTAATTGTATAGAAAACTTAATATCATTTCAAAAGTGCACAAAAAATTATAATGTTGTCTTTCAACCCTCCCAACTGTCTCATTCACAAATGGCAATCACTTGTGAGGCATACCCTATGGGCATAATTGATGGATTAAAAGGAATTACATACATGTTTTGAAAACTTTATTGCCACAAAGGCTATCCTCTCATTAAATCAATAGAATTGATAGATTCTAAGAAAATCCTCATCAAGGTTGTTGTCATTGTCAGCGTCTAGAATGCATAGAATCTACTAGACTATTCTAGACTAATTTCCACAGATTTTTGCAGTAGCGGATGAGTGCCTATAGTGTATTTTTAATTATGAAAAGAATGTTTTGCTATAATAATTTTTTATTTAATTTGAGGATTGACAATTTTTGTTGGTTTTGATTTTATTATTTTGTTTTGAATTATTGTTTATGTTTTATATATATTATATTCATGTAATTAATTTTATAAGTTTTGATGTAATTTGAGAATTATTGTTATAAAAATTAAATAATATAAATAAGTTTATAATTTTACATTTTATATTTAGGACTATGTTACACAATTATAACTATTTTTATTTTATTTTCAAAATATGAATGACTAATAGCATGAGGTAGGGACTCAAGTTCTGTGCATAGAGCTCTTGTTAATTAAAAAAAAAAATATCTGATAATGTAAATTTGGACAATGAAGAAATATATCAGAGATAACACTTATAATGACACTAAAAAGAAAAAGTACATTTTTTTATTGACTGATTAAAGTAATAGCAATGCATCCAAAAGTCTATTAAGATTTCTAAATTAATATAATTATATAGCAAATAATATAAAAATGCATACTGTATATTATAAATGACTAAAATTAATGCATACTTAATATTATAAATTACTAAAAATAAGTTTTCAAAATTTATTATATCTTATTTCAATAAGATTTTAAATTAATATAAATACACAATCATCAAAATAGAAACATATCTAAATAGAAACATTTATAATATAAAATAATATATATTTATCATATATGTATATTATACATATTATAAAATCATATTTGTGTATGTTAATAAATAAAATACTAAGTTTCTTATAACAAATATTGACGGTTTAGTATTAAATTTGCTTGTCATATTGACGGTTCTCTAAACATTTAGCCTATCAATTCATGTGGTCTTATAATGTTTCAATCTGGTTCAAAAGTGCAAAAATGACCAATATGACCATCAAATTCTAGGCATGTATACGAGTATAGGAAGAGTCTAGATTTTGTTCGTGGATGATTGCATGAAAGGTAGAATTCAATCCACAAGAAGACATGGATCTTTATTGTGCAGATTTCCAGGAGCATGCAACAGATACTACAGTATAGTTGGAACTGACTGCAAATGTGGAGGTTTTCTAATAGTTATGTACATCTTCCTTGTTCTACGGATATGTGTTTTGTTTGAACTTATGTGGTTCTCTAAATTGTTGATTGTTAGTTTTCTATAGCTAGAGAGCAATACAATTGCTATAAAATGTTGATGCATATAAATGTGTCTCATCTGTAGATTGTTTAATATTTGTGTTAGTGAACCATGAAAAACACAATAATGATAAGAAGACAAAAGGTGAATGCATCCATTGTGAGTCCTTGTGCTCTGTATATGGTTCTTGCAGATGCTAGCTGTATAGGGAATTGTGACCATGTTACTATTCTTGTAATTGTTTTGATTCTTTTGAGAATTCTTAATAGTGGTGTCCAACTGAGGAGAATAAAATTTTTGTATGGGCTTTGCATTCATTGTCAATGGGATTTTCCTATTATAGGATCATTGAATTGTATCCAAACAATGTCTTGTTGGGCCATTGTGTATGATTTAAAGATGCCATCAACACCATTCACTAGACCATCTTTCGTATCAAGATTGCCTGCTATGAGCTCTACCAATATTCCTAGTTTGGCAAAGATTGTTGCTGGGAGTGATGTCTTTTCATTGTGGTATTAGTTGAAGTCAAGTGGTATGTCTTTTATGTTGATTGCTTAAAGGATGTATAGTGTAGTGTGTAAAATTTTTAGCATGTTTTGGTTGTGTTGGTTGACAGATGAGTTTCTTTGAAATAAATGTGGTAAGGCTAGATCATTGGGAGGGTTCTTGTGGCACATTCTATTCATGTACAAAATGTCTTCGTCTGTTTGTGTAGAGGTTCTAGTTTGGTTAAGTATCAAGATGAACTGTTGATCTGTTTGTCTTACAACTGCTTTAAGTTCGAAGTATTTCAATGATTTAGTCCAAAATGTGTATGGAATTTGATCATTATGTAATGCATGTGAGTCAAATATCCAATTGTCACAAACAGGTTGTGCTTGGTATAAGTCACCACAAAATATGATGTCTACATTTCTGAATGGTTTAGTTGGTGTGTACTTTATTTGCCATAGTCGTTGGTCAATGTTGTATAACAATGTGGAACCCACCAAGGAGATTTTGTCAATTAGGAGGACTTGTACCTATTCAAGCTTTTTGCTTAAGTTATCAAGTGTGTTTGAATCAAGGGGAAATATTCTAGAAGAATTGCAAGGTAGATGGAAAATGGAATGTGCGGTGGTACCTCCTATGTTAAATGTAGCTTTACCTGTTCAGGCAACTATGATGCCTTTTGGTTTAAGTGGGTCACTATCTAGTTGTTTTTCATATAGACAAATCATGGCTTGGTATAAAACTTTCATTGTAAATGTCTTCCCTGTCCTGGCTCCACCTATCAAGAATAAGTAGAAAGGTGTATGTGGTGTGAGTCTCTTGGTCATGACCATATCTTTTACTATTGCCTATTATTCTTTGTTTAATTATCATCAAAAGTTGAAGTATTCATTGTTATTAAGCAAAAATGGATGTGGTACTTCTAAGTATGGTGCCTTTGGAACAGTGTCTATGCATTTTTTCTTGTTTGCTTGCATGATATCGCCAATAATGTCATGGTTTTTGGGTTGAGCTTGTTGTTGTACCTCATTGGTTTCATGTTGGAAGATTGTTTGTGGATGGTTCTCAGTGTCCGTTTCTGTGGCAGCTTTGTCTATGTTTCCCCATTGATAATCAATTTGTGCAATGAACATTTTGTCCATTTCCTCTAATTCTAATTCTATTGTACCTTTCTGAAAGGTTGTACAACATCATCTTCTCTCTACAAGAGTTCTCTTGATCAACATGTGGATTGTACCTAACATAGCATATGATCTGTGGTCTATGTATTTTTTAGAGCTTTATTTTGCTACAATAGTAGAATGCACAATACTCTACAAGCGATAGGTTTTCTAATGCTTGAGGTCTCCCTATGTATTTGTCAATTGTAAATGCACACATTATGTTTTTAGAGTTATCTACCTCTTTTGCTAGCAATTTTGGGCTTTTTAACATGAAGACTCTACTCTCGAATGGTGTGGTGTTAATGAAGATAGTTTTCTTGGATTATTTGCGCAAAGGCAATGACAAGGCAATGTGAATAGCTTTTCGACTTGACATTTGTTGGTAGTTCAACAATGCATTTCCTAGTTTTCTTATAAATTGGACCTTGTCATCATAAGCATATGTGCATTCTTTTTGCAATCGAGAAAATGCAGTGGACATTGTCTTGTCTTGGTTTGTCATGTATGAACAACAATAAGAGGCTAAAACATATGCATCCAATGTAACCTATGTGTTTGTGTTTGCATACCATAATGTTGGAACATGTTTTGCAAATGCATTTTTCCAAATGTCACCTAGTTGTCTTTTTAACAAAAACACTTTCTTTGTCAATGCAGATTGCAACATTGTAATGTAATCATGTTCATTCAAGTTGAAAAGTGGGGTATAAGTGGACACCTTTTTCCTAAAATCAGCAATTTCTGGACTTCAACAAGAATTTGAAGATAGTTACGCTCAAAATTTTAAGATATGACAAAAATAAAAGTCATAGTCCTTTGAATCTAGTTTCTAAACTACTAAATTTTTTTTTCAAAATGGTTTAGTTTTAGGTCCTCAAAAAAAGGGGGCCACAAAAAGTGGTACTATTTATTCCAGAAAAACATAACATAGTACAAAGTGTGGCCCCCCTAAAATTTTAACTTTTTTTTTGAAAATCTTTAATCGCTTTGGTGAAAAGTTACCTAACACTATGTAGTTTATCCTATATTTTTTGGGTAATTTTATAATGTATATATTTTTTTAATGAATTTTTTAATCAGACACATCCCAAAAATGTGAAATATCCGTGTGCTCCCCCTAGAAATGATTGAAAACTAATCTAAAATCAAAACTTATTTTTTTCAAAGTGTGTAGAATGGAGTCTAGTTTCTAAAAAACTAAGTTGTTGCAAAATTTGATGAACGAGCTAAAATCTACAACCCAATTAGTACATGTTGGTTTTTGACAAAAAATGGACTTACATTCAAAAGAAATTATAGATGAAAGGCTTGAACTAGTTCAAATAAAAAATAAATTATATGGTTGTGTAGCTAACACAGAGACCTACAATGTCATGTAACCTGATTTTATCGATGCTCAACCACGAGGAAACTGGAAGGAGAGCACATAAGAAAAATCAATCATTTTTTGTATGTTTGCAGAAAAACACGTCTCAGACCAGTTTATAGACTCCAAGGCTTTGGGTTGGATCCCCAAGGCAAAGCCAAACATTAGGCTTGGTAGAATGTAAAGCTTTAAATAGCGCGTGCACCCTATAGTGCGTGCGCGCTATAGCACGCACGCACTATTTAAAGCCTTTTAAATTTACTTTTAAATAGCGTGTACGCGCTTTGTAAATTTTTTTTTGAAAAGTGCGCACACACTTTAATGCATACACACTATAGCGCATATGCGCTATGGCTTGGCACACCCAACCCATAGTGCGTGCGCACTATAGTGCGTACGCACTATAGCACGTGCGCGCTTTGCAAAACTAGAATGAGAAAAAGAGGTGTCATCTTTTTGGCACCACAACTTGGTGCACTTACCCAGTTGTCAATTGTAGTTTCCCTTGCAAAGTGCATATTCTCTAGTTGTTTGAAGAATGTCTTTGCCTTCTCTTTCATTGCATTGTCGATTATTGCAAGGGGTTCTAAGATCATTGTTCTTCTCATTGGGGGGAGGGGGTAATTGAACCGACAAGCTAATGTCCGATATTTTTTGCAAGTTCTTGTGTGACGGTTTGTTTGCATCTTGATCAAGTTTTCATCAAGATATGATGAGTTAGTTGAGATGTACTTCTCAAAAAAATCTTCTATCTCAGTATTTTGAAAAGTGCCATATATTGGAGCATCTTTTATCCATAGCATAAAGTGAACATGTTCATTTCCACAATTCTAAAATTTTGTTACAAAAATAATAGTCTTGCACTTTGCCAAATAGCCTTTCATTTTTCATCATCATTTTGCGGAATGCATTGACTCTATGATTGAAATATCGACTGCAAAGAATTGGATTTTTTCTAATTTTGAAATCTAAATCTTTCTCTTCAATTGTTTCATTGTGTTTAGTTTCTTGTGTAGGAGATACATCTTCTAATCCTTTGCATAATGGTTGCCAATAATGTTCAGCACTAGTCAATGTCACAAAAAAGGAAGGAGGTCCTAGTTGCCTTATCATTGAAAATATATTCTTTCTTGTGTTTTCCAAGTAATAAGGAGATGTGCGTATGTTTTTGAATGATATAAATCCCAAGGGTGATCTTAATATGTTGTCCAACTTTGTTGTGCTATACACATCCTTTGCCAACAGTTTTCTACCCTTGAGTTCACATTTTCTTATGTATACCCAAGCAAGGGATGATATTTGTTGTATGATAACCTTAATGGCTTTGAAAAAGATATCTGTGATATGGGTTGCAAAGTCATTTTCTTCATGCATTAGTTCCCATTTCACAATTTTTTGGTAGGATAGGTTTTTTGTAATTTTAGCTGGGTGTGGGAAACTGAAGAATAGTGTAGGAAAGTTCATCTCTTTTGAGTATTTGTCTTGGAAAATGCCAAGAGGCTTTATGCCCTCAGAAGGTGCAATTTCAATGATGGTCATGTCAAGGTCTTTAATTGAGTGGGAGTCATTAAACCAATGTATAAGTGATTCAACTATTGGTTCTTCATCAGTCTCAGTGATCTCATCAGGCGCTTCTGCTTTTGCTTCAATGTCTAGGGTCATTTTTTGTTTCTTATTTGCAATCCAAATTTCCCATTCTGGGTTTATGTGCACATGTTCACTACTATATAGTGGCATTGTTGATAGAGCTGCTAGTGCATTCATTACACAAGCAGGTCGTACGTTGCCTTGGGCATATGCATTTTCATATTCTAACTTTCTTTTTAGCTTGATTACTATTGTTTTTGTTTCATCTATATCTCTAGGCAGTGCTTGTTGCACCTTGTCGAAGCCTACATGAACATTAATAATTGATCCATTCAATCTGCATTGTGCTCTTTTAAATCTTAATTGTCTAATTTGTGAGAAAACTATGCGTAAAGATACTAGTCTTTCTTCCAAGGAACTTAGCATATTCACTGCATCTATTTGAGGGTTACGTCTTATGTTCCAAGGTACAACATAGGAAGACACTTTGCCAAGTGACATTGCTTTAAGGCATTGCTTATAAATTGATTGGTTTACTTCAATCTTCTTTTCTGTGGTTGTTATTGGTAGCATTGAAAAAGCCTTCATAGTTTCTTCGTTGACTTGGCATATATTTTTACAAAAGTTTAGCATTTGACACATAGTGCATGTTTTTGCGGGTGTGTCATTGATCATGTGTTTGTATTGAGTAATTGACTCTTGTATTCTATTTCTACTAGTGCGTACTTGTCTAGCTCTTTGCTGTTGGGAGTTGCTTGCTAGTGTCTTTCTCATATGTCAGTTTGTAGTTCTCTTCATCTTGTTCATGTTTCTATCATTATGTGTTTCATTGTTGCTTTTGTCACGAATGAAAGCTTTTAGAGAGTGCAAGGAGCAATGGTTTTTTATGTTTTTGTGAGTTGTACTTGAGCTGGTAACTTCAAATAAACTTTTTCCATTTGTACATATTGTCTCTGTTGGTTGAGCAATGTCACATCTAATGAACTCTATGTTGGTACATTTAGTTGATTTGGATGTTGACATTGTAAATGCTAGCTTTTTGTCTTGTTTATAAGAATTTGACTACTGTTTTCTAGACTACTATTTTCTAAAGTACTTGAATGGTAGAAGTGATGTCGAATTATAGTACTTAGATAGCAGAAAGCTAAATGCAAGATTTTAGAATATAGATAAAGTACTTGGTAACTAACCTTGTATTAGTAGTAGTTGGCAGATTTGTTACCTCTGTCTTGTTTAAGCTTGAAGCTGATTTGTGCTATCTTGAAAACCACAATATGTGATAGAGATAAACATTTAGATAATGTTAGCAATAAAATATACTAAATATTCAAATAATATAATTGTAAAATACAATTGAATAATTTTTAAAAAAGAAAATAAATTCTATAATATAAATTTTAATTGTACTTGTAGCTTGATTTTTTAATCTATCAAAATAATCAATAAATTTATATTTGTAAAACTTAAATAAAAAAACTTTTATTATTTGAAATATGTTTAAAATTAAAATTACTAATAAATAATTCTTTTAATATTATTATATTTATAAATCTAAGAAGTTATAGTCTATAGGAAAATTATCATTCTTCTATTTTGAAATAAAATTAACTGAATTACCTATTTTGAAATAAAATTAACTTTACATTAACTGAATATATATTTTATATTTGTTAAGATTAAAATTCAGCCTAAACAACTAAGGGGAATAACAAAAAGTATCTTAAAAATGAGTTATGAGTTTGCAGATTGGTTACCTTTGTATAGTCTGAGCTTCAACATAAGTTATTGAGAAATGTCTGAAGTATACATTGTAAAGATTGCTTCCACACTTTGTTTGTCTAGGATTTTAGTATGTCTGCAAAGAGAACAATGGGGTAAGAAATCAACTAGAATACAATTAAATTATATTTTTACTGCAAATGAATAGAGTAAAAAGAAAGAAAGAATAAATGCTAAATAGAGAATCTAGTAGTTTCAGGCCAGCTGACCATTTCCATGCCTGAAAATCAAATGTCATTGTGCTCCTCTGCCCTGCAAAATACCTTCTTCAGATTCAAATGTACATCAAACAAAGGGTGCAAATTTTGGCTCTAGCTATCTCTCTTCTATTTAAATGCACAACTGGCCTTATAATGCAGACCCATATTTGATTATGTCACCACATACTCCCATTTCTTCTTGTTCCTGCAAAAGCTCCCCACATTTAAGGGCTTCAGAAAACTGTCTGGTGCTTCCATTCATCAGTATCAAATTTGCAGTGGGTTGGGATTCATTGGACTACAAAGAAATTCAAATACCCATTTTACAAAACTTGGAGTGGCTTGTTACAATTCCACGAAAATGCCACTGCAAACATTTATCCAATGCCATTTTTGAGTCAACAAGAAAATCTCCAAGATGCTATTTGTGGAGACTATGGATAGTTGAAAATTAAAACATTAGAGATAGAGCTTAAAAAAACCCAAAATAGCTTCATTTTCAGCTGGCTTCACTAGTTTGGTGAATGTTTCTTTGTTTCTTAACTTTCTAATTCTGTCATTGTTTTCTCTTTAGTATTTACACAGATTTTTCTCTGTTACAAGGGAAGGAGAAGTTTTCCTGTCGTCCATGTCTATATTTTCTTGTTGTTGCTGACATTGGTGATCAGTGGAGAAAGACTCAGGTTGCAGAGCATTAGAAAATGATCGAACAGTTATAGAAATCGGGGCTTTTCCTCATTTGCTCAGTACTTTTTTCTCACTCGCTCAGTGTTTCCCCTCACTGCTACTCTCGCAAATTCTTTCCGAAAGACACACTAATTTTTTGTCTATTTTTCAAATAGGCCATTTTAATAATATTCCATTTCCTAGATTGCCAAAGAAAAAGATAGAAGCTCAAGCACTTAAAACTTCTAGTGTGAAAAATAGCATGAACAGAGAAAGCCCACTAGACTGCCTAATCTACACATTCAAAACTTTCAACTACAGCTCCTCCTTGGACTCATCCTGAACCACCTTGGAATCAATGCAAATGCATAGATTGCAACTCTTGTCAATGGAGTTGGTGACAGACATTAACTCATCCTTATCCAATTTTATGCTGAATGATCTTATTATTTTTATGCTAATATTATTACTAGTTCATCCTTAATTTCATTTCGATTATGTTAAACATAGATTAAATAAAGCTCAAATGACTTATTGTTTCAATAATTTTTAGTTATGAAAAATGAAAAATGGAAAATAATTATTTTCATTAATTGTTTCTTTACTTTTATTTTATTTTTATTGTTTACTTTTCTTTGAAAAATTCTATTCTTCAGCGATTTATTATTTGTTACATTATAACTCTAAAAAATTATAAGTAAAAAATGAAATGAAATTAGTTTAAATTACATTATATATATTTTTTGCTTCCATCATATTCAATTTTGATTTCAATATTAGTTATGTACAAATTGTGACATTATTTAGTCTATATATTTTTTAAAATTTAAATTATGAAATATTTAGAATAATTTTTAAATTTATTTGATCTAAAACTCCTTATATTCTTTAATTTTACATGTATAACCTTGTATGAATGTCAATTTTAAAAAAGTGTCATATATAGTCCTTTTTAGTTTAGTAATTGATTATTATGTAGAATATTTATACAAATATCATGTTAATATAAATAAAAAGTATAACATTTTATTTTGCATTATTATTTCTCAAAATTAGAAATATATATATATAATTTGGATATAATATCTTATTTACAATTATTAGTAATATAATTCATAGTTTATTTGAATTACATTTAAATAAGACTTTAAAAACAAGGTATTATAATAACACTAAACATTAATTCTCAACATGATGAAGGATCTAGGGCATTACATAGTTACAAAATTATTGACAAATATGAAAAATAGGAAACATTTCTACAAATTTAGAAAGTGCATATATTTTCTCATTACAAAAATTGTTTTATCATGTTTGAAGCAAGCGTTGAAACAATGTTCATAAACTTTAATAGACTAGGTAACGTGGAAGTATTTTGTTGTCCCAAATACTTAACAATGACTTAACCATATAGAGCACTAAAAATTATATAAGAAAATAATAATAAAAATTTACTAAATGAGTTTATTAAACTAATTCAATAATATTTATAATTGTAGATGTGTTAAATTACTAATATAAAAAAATCAAGTCTTTTTATCCAGTCAAAAGCAATAGTATAAAAATATATTTTTACATTAACACTAGCAATTGTAAGCTTTTGTGCTTGCAACAATAAGTTGATAGGTGTTCTATAATATAATTATTTTTAAGATATAATATTATGTGAATTAGATTATTAATAATTTTCAATTTAAATAAAATAACTAAAATATTTTAAATAGATTGATAGATATTATTTATTTAAATTCAATTTATCAAATATGAAAAAAAAATAATTTAAAAACTTCATAAAAAAATCTATTATGAAAAATCAATAAGATTTAAAAAAAATGAAAAAATAATGACTTCTCTAACAAATATTATATTTGACTAATTAAATTATAGAAACTAAAAAATAATATTAAAAAAAAAAAGAATAGATTGAAGTGTGTGGGTTGTCTTCAAAGTTATGATATATTGCATATGATCTCCCTCTCTAGTTTGAATTCATTTTACTCCTCTAAAATGATAACTTTAAATGTATCCTTTAACTAATTTGCATGGGCTTTGGCTATAATATTATATATTGGGTTAAGAGAAAGATTGAATGATAATATATTGAAGAATAACATTCAAAGATTTTAAAAACTAAGACAAGCACCATTTCTTTGATGTTTTTGACACACCTCTTACTTTTTAAAAAATCTTTAATTGAATTCCAAATATTCATTCTAATGAAGGACCAATACACCGAGTATAATTTGGTAAAACACTCATCTAGTCTAGGAGCTTTGTCAAAGCTTAATTGAAAAGTCACAACTCCAAATTCTTTGAGTGTATAAGGAGGATTCAATAAAGTATCCATCCCATTGTTTATGCAAAGGAGAATATTCTCAAATATAGAATCATCCCAATCACCAAGCACGAGTATTCTATGCTATTAGATCTAAAAAGTACCTGATCACCTTTGGTATGATGGAATTTATATCATTAACAACATTTTGGAGGGTCTCTTAATTATGCTTTCTTAGTTCCTTTACATGCACACATGGATGAGTGAAAGTACTCGATGGTGACATCACTTGTTGCTGGCCAATTTTACCAAGCCTGGTTCTTATCTTTATCTTTATAGAATAGTCCGATTCTTTGTGAGCCAATAGTTTTTTATACATCATCTTTATCTCATTTTCCATGACATTCCATGCCTATTTACTTTCTCATATAAAATCTCCAATTTGGTCTCCTCTTTCTCCAAAAAAATATTTTTGAAACACATCTTATTCTATTTTTTAACTTATCTTTAACATATGATATTTTTTTGGGGTTAACATGCATCTTATCATTCTCAAGAATAAATATACCTCATTCCCATTCCTCCTAATATGTCCTTATCATGTCACCCCATGATCTTGAATTGTAAATATCCCTAGGAGGGTTTTGGTTTGTCTTGAAATCCATCATAACTAGAAAATGATTCTATGTAAATGTCATTGATAAACCATCCCAAACTAATGAAACTTTTGTCCAACCTTTTAAATATATAGGTAAAACCCTCTTTATGATTAGTCCAAGTAATCTTGTTTTAGGAATGTGGTCCACCATCACAATATCATATATTAAATTTCTAAAATGTACATTATCCCCATTAGTCTGATTAGGCTGCCTGCTACTTTTCCTAGTAAGAATGAGGGTAAAATTACAACCATCACCTGATATTGTTTGATTATTTAAGATATTGTTTGACTTGCATTTAAGTTCTACCACCCTAGTACATCTACATTAGTTGAAACATCTTTAAATCCTCCTCACTATAATTAGAAACTCTTGTATTCTCTTCCCAACCAATTCTAAGATCATGGCCACCTTTACATGTTAGGGAAATATCACTAACCTGTGTTGTAGGCTATTTTTTTGAAGTTACATCTATATTGACTTCTAAATTGCTTCCAAAGTTCCTTTCTTTATAATTATCTTTCTCTAGATCCTTCACTCCATCCAATTCGAACTGACTATAATTCATATTCAAATTTAATGCAAAAGGTAATTTAATGATCGTATGCGCATTGCTACCAATCAAAATTGAGCCAATCTCCATGAATCAACCACAATTTGAATTGGTCAAGATCATATTATCCATGTTGATCTAGGCCTTAGGATCCATATTATTTTGATTTTAAAATTCCTTTTGCACAAATCCTTGGTGATCTCTTCTACAACAATTTGAAATTAACATCTTTGTCTCTTCAACCTTAATGTATTAGATATAATGATTATCGTCTGCACATAGTTTGAATTCCTTTGAAATCTATACAATCATTGTGATCTATAATTATTTATATAAGCACAACTTTCCTTCTAGGATGTCTTCCTTTACATCCATCAAGGTGCCTAGAGATAGGTAATTTTTTCAAAAAACTCTTTTAAGCGCTATTTAATTGGAAGATTATAGAATTTTATCTAAATAATATTATTACAAAGAATTATTTAAATTGGATTAAAATTAGGAAAATATTTCTGCATATAGAGAAAATATTATCCCATCATTTAGAGATCACAATGCAATATTCTTTATATTATTTTCTAAAACAAGAATTAAAAACCTTTCTAGAGGAACTTCAAAATCTCTTGCATTTTCCAACTCTCTAGATGTATGCCCTAATCATCTTCCCATCTAACCTATGTCCAATGAATATGCATATAATCATCAACTCCTTGCCACATCATCCAATATATCCTTTGTGTGTCAATGGTAAAATATGAAGTCTCACATTCTACCAAGCATTCAAATATTTGGTATAAAAATAGAATCAACTTTAATCAATAGGTAATTTGTGAATGTTGACCTCTAGAACTTATTTTATCTTTTGACTAAAGCTTATAAATAGGCTACAGGGAAATTTAGATTGACATAGAATCATGATGTAATGTCCCCTTTTTGGACATTTCCTTACTCGTTCCCTATTTGATAAGTTTTTGATAATAATCTGTATATGATAAAATTTTGTCTATCATTTGCTCTCCTGTTTATATATGTTATTACAAGTGAATGGTCATAGATGGTTGCAACCCTTCAAATAATTACTACTTGTTATGGTTAGGGTTTAATAATTATTATTAACATATATTTAATAATATACATTAATTTATATTATATATGTATAAAATTTATTAATTATTTAAACTTCCATATTCATAGTGTATCCTTGGGCTTATGGATAATATAAGCCATCTATATAACATAATAATGTTGTCACCATTATTACCATCCTTATATATATATATATATATATATATATATATATATATATATATATATATATATATATATATATATATATATATATATATATATATATATCATATTGTATTTATATTAATTCTTTTATCCTTATTATATCAATTAATCAATTTATTATTATTAGTTATTAATATTACATAAATTAAATATATAATAATCTTTTATTATTATAATATTTATTTATATATGTAATACAATTACTATCGGCTAGATATATATTGCATAATTCATTTATTCATTAATGTATATTACTAATAATGTTTATATTTACTATTATTATGAATTATGACTAATATTTATTCATATAGTGTATCAATATTATTTCTTTGTGAACAATCGATAATAGCATATGAACTATTATTATATTTTATCCAATTATAGGATTCCCTCTTAAAGTATGATATAAGAATAGGGTAATATATATGTATTAAGGTACATATATACAAAGGCATGATATTAATATATATAATTACGTAATATTGAAGAATCATTCTAATCAATGAAATGTTAACTTGTTTGATTTTGAATATCAACTCATTTAATATTAGAATGGAGGTCGATGAATAATAATCTACAAATGATGTGATAGATGTCCTTTTCTCTTAGAGACAAGGACATATTAATATGTTAACTTAGTGAAAAATTATATCATTATTATTAATAATTAATTTATCATTAAATCTTATAAATATGGGGACATGACACATGATAATACCTCAAAATTCAAGACACAAGGTACTTCTAATGCAACAAGGAAGACTCAACCACATATGCCATAGTGACATATGTTCTATGTGATTGTTTGTGTTGGATTTGGAATGACATTTAATTGAATTTTTTTAATGTCTATAGTCCTCTCTTGGTAATGTTGTCCATCACAATTTGAAAAGATAAAGTGGATCTTGCATCCATATTAGTAAACAACGATGATAGTTAGTTTTTTAACATACATGATATTTTAAAAAATAATTGAAAATATTTATTATTATATTTCTTTGAATATTAATAAAGGAGAATCATATTACATATTGTACATATAACACAAAATTCATCTCTATAAAATATGTTTTTTTTTTCTCATTCACAACATTTTTAATAGATCATAGATTTTATGATTTGAATCCATATAGTTCGCATAAAACAAAGCATTAAAATTCTTGACACATATTGCAAGTTTTGCAGGCCTTTATGTATCATGTTCCTCAATTGTAGATCTAAAAGCTTGAATGATAGAAAAATGCAACTTTTTTTGGGTGATGTGACGCGCTTCCTTTCCCACAGGTGGTTAATTATGTGGTGTTCCATGTTCACTAACAGTCATGGCTTTTGGTGCAATGACAAATGGGCCCTACAATTGGTATCAAAGCCTGGTTTTGGCCTGGTCATGGGTTCAAATCTCTCCGGTGCCTTCCCGACCCGCGTAAGCGCCTGGTATGCGCATCGATGGGGAGATTTTTGGGTGATGCAACGTGCTCCCCTGCCCACAGGTGGTTAATTATGTGGTGTTCCATGTTCACTAACAGTCATGGCTTTTGGTGCAATGACAAATGGGCCCTACAACTTTATTAAGAAAAACTATTCAAAATAAATTTTCCTAAGACATTGAAATGATAAAGAACTATTACAAATTTCAAAGGCATCATTTAGGGACAAAAATGAGTTGCACAAACCAAAAATATATGAAAAGAAGAAGAGAAATGTGATCAAAATTGACAATCCTTTCCTAGACTTAAAGGGTT
The DNA here is from genome assembly GCA_028749045.1 of Cupressus sempervirens. Taxonomy (NCBI): domain Eukaryota; kingdom Viridiplantae; phylum Streptophyta; class Pinopsida; order Cupressales; family Cupressaceae; genus Cupressus; species Cupressus sempervirens. Next base: position 216,979,593 of record CM053784.1, on the reverse strand, counting down.
TTTCCTTTGTTGAAAAATCTAAGGCATTTGCATTCTTATTGATACTTAAACCATGCTCCTGCCCAAGAAACAAAATTCACATCTATCAAAACTATCTTTGTAGAAAATTGCATTTTTTCATAGCAAACATTACCAGAAGGACATGAAATGCATAACTTTTAAACCTCTCATTCGTTACCTTTTTGAAGAAGATGTTGTCAAGCTATTCATTGATGTTAACAATATGTTCTGTTGACCCTTGATAGATGTTTCGATGCATACTCATGACCTAGTTTTACCTTCAAGAAGATAACCTTAGATCTAAATATTCCTCCTTTATGGGGAATCTTGACTCTAAAACATCTGCCGATTTTGAATCCAAATGCTTAAATCGTAATCACTGGTTTTGAACATATAAATATTTTTTTTTGCACTATCATGCATTTGTAATTGCTTATGTTTTCCTTTTTCCATGCATTTGTAATTGGTTAAGTTTTATATTCTCCTGTCCCACACATTTGTAACTACCCATGTTTCATATTCTCTTCTTCCATACATTTTTTTAAGACACAAAAATGAGTATGTTTTTTTTTCCAAAAGACTAAATGTTTAATTGAAGCTCCCTTCTAGGAAATCGCTCAACTTAATAAAATGATCGTTAATTTTTTTTGCACAAGACTAAATGTTCACAATGAAGTTTTCTTCTTCATAACTTCTTGATATGATTAATGTATCTCTTTTGTAAAATAAGAATGTAACTTTTAAATTTACATTAACATATTATTACTATGATTTCTTTTTAAATTTTGTACTTGTTACTATTATTAAATTTTTATTATTAATTAATAATTTTTTCTCATCATGCTTAACTTTCCAAACCTCCCTTTTCCAACCTTATAATAATGTATGCTAACAAAATTCCATAGATCCAAAGCCTAAAGATTAATGAACTCATAATTTGCTTACCACAGTCATTGTAAGGTCTAAACTTCGAGTTTCTAATATTTTTTAAAGACATTTAAGATAAAACTCATAACGGGCTTAATCAATATGAGCTTTTTTTTATTGAGTTGTAATTACTTTTTAAAGACAAGAGCTCTCATGGAGCTAGAGTCCCTACCTCTTTGGTAAAAAAATTAATTGTTACGGTGTTGAGTCATGGAATGTAATGTTAAGTAGCTTTTATGAATATTAATATGGTATGTTATCTAAGGTTGTGAATCATTCCTACAAAATAACACTACAAATGCATATATGCTCTTCTTGTCTAGGTTGGAAGAGATCAAGTGTTTTGTAAAGTTTATCAACAAAGGTTTCTATGCTTGGTGGAGTATAACATAACATGCCTATGAAGGAAATGACTTTTAATGTACCCAAAATTAGATTAGAAAATAAGTAAATATTAGCTTCCCTTGTATATGAAGACTATATTAAACTTATAATTTAGTTTAGGATATTATATTATATTACACTTATTACAAATTCAATTATTAAATAAAATAAATATTCATTCTATAATTACTAAATGATATAAAATAGATATATAAATACTACAAGATATTATTACATTATTTGTATAATATTAAATATAGATGAATAGGAGATATTTTCCAAAAGCCAATGAGAGATGGGTTGATGTAAACCACTATCATCAAATATGTAACCAAGAGTTTGACTTAAGAATAGCACAATTGAAATGCATTATTAAATATAATTTTATATAATATATATTATTTATTAATAATTTAAATATAATCTAATACTATGAAAATATATATTTTTAAATTCTAAAATAAAATTAATATTCTGTGAACTATAATATTACATAGAATAATTATATATTTATTTTTGATATCAAATTATTTACAAATTTAATTAATAACTAAATGAATATTATTTATTTATTACTAAATATATAGTATTCAAAAATTATACTTAATATGGGTCAGTGCAAGAAGTTGGGTCTCACTTTTGGCAAAAAAGTGGAAGTGTTTTTCTTGTTTTTGAATTTTTTTGTCAATTGATGTCAAAATTTGAGGTATCTAGATATTGAATATTAAAAAACTCTTGAAATAAAATTTTTAGTGTTCAGAATCTAGTTTTTGAATATATAATTTATCTGTGCACCCATATGATAGATTATTTTTTTGGTATGGATCTTTAAAAATCACTTTTTCAAAATGCCTATTTCAGGACCATACCATGCTCATGTACGGACACCATAATTTGACGCAAATAAATGAATTTTTGCAAATCCTTTTAAAGGGAGTTACCTAATACACCTAAGATTGATGACAATATTTTTTCTTAATTTTTTATTGAATAATTTTTTTATTATTAATTATTAATTGGCTATAAAGGTAAATTTTAAAACCTCTCGTGTACGTACCACATAATTTGATCAAAATCTCACTTTTTTCAATTTTTTTTTTAACATCAAAAGAATTGTATGTAGATTGATGACATATAAATTAATTTAAGAAAAATTATAAAATAAAAAAGTTATTAAAGTTTTAGTGAATGTCACTTTTTAATGTTTAGGAGATAGTTTTGATTAATAAATAATGGAAAAATAGAAAATAAACGAATAACACTATAAAATTTACATTTTTGAAATCAGAACAGTAAGACCTATAATGGGTTTTTGTCTCGTCAAAAAATTCAATAGGAATGACTATAAAAAAATTATGACAATACCAGAAATTGTCGATTAAATGCCTTAGAAAAAAAAGGATCACAAAGGCATGGCTTGGTGGGACCAAGCCTATGCCATGCCTTTCCCCAAGGCAAAACCCCATGCAAAAGTCGGGAGCCATACCAAATTCCCGCTCATGTCTCACGAATCAGGCACCCGATTTGTAATTCAAAAATCAGGTGCTCGATTGCTTTGAACCGTTGTACCTGACTTTTTGAAAATCGGGTTCCCAATTTTTAAAGAATCGGGTGCTCGATTTTTAAAGAATCGGGTGCCCAATTTTTAAGAAATTAGGTACCCATTTCTAATGTACCCGTTGGGCCCCAAAAGCTACCCCACTGACCCAATTTCAATGATTGAAATGATTGAACAATAGTTTCAACCTGCAACACCGAATTTCATCATGCTTATTCTATTTTCTTGTCCTCTTATACAATTTGCAGGCTACTGAATCAAATTCAAAATTGGTGCAAACATGGGATCAAAAAAATGAAGAAAGAAGAAAGCAAGAGTTCTGACAGATGAGGAGATTGCAGCAAATAAAGAGAATGAAGCACAACGTCAACAAGAGAGAAGATAGAGAATTAGAGATTTGAACAATGTTTCAAAGGAGAAAGACATTGAGGATACCACGATGGATGAAGAGGTCAAAGAAGAGAACCCAATACAAGAAAATTTAGGTGCACATTCTAATCATGCATTCAATATAGGTGTGTCCCCAAACCCTCGAATTTTCTCTTGTGATGAAATTGGTGATTTTTTAGAAGCAGGTTACGATTTAAACGATTTAGATTTTGTTCATGAGAAGTAATTGTCAAACGATCATGCACAAAACACTCCAATTGAAATGCCTGCCCCGAAAGAAATACCAAGAAAATTTGAAAATGATATTCAAATCCCAAATAACAATGAAAATAGTAAAGTGTCTGGAAATAAAAATTGCATGAATGTAGACATAGAAACACCAACTACTGAACAAACATGTCAGGATGATAGTAAAGTGTCTGAACATACTTTTCATATTCCTAATGATGTGTTAGATAATCTTGAGGGATTGGTTTCATGGAGACAAATTAGGACACGTGCTAATAGATTGTATAGGCATTTTTTTTATAATAAGAAATTTGGGTTTCAATGTTAGCTAATGTTGCAACTAATTAAAATGTCTAAAATGCGAAAAAGTAATGAGAAGGTTGGGAATGTATGCAAAATCCAAGAATAAAAATGAGTCTTTAAAACAAGTTGTATCCACTATTGCTAGTGCCTTTGATGTTATCGGAAAGAGAAGTCAGTCTAAAGATAAGAATGCAGCACAATGAGCAATAACAACAACTTTAGTTAACAAATCATCATCTGAAAAAAGATTGATTACCAACATAAGTGGATATCTTAATGTGAATCATAAGACTTTAGAAAGAGTTGTAAAGAGAAGGGTTAACTTTGAATGTGATCCAACAAATATTTTATGGACTTCTAGTGGTAGACTCCCAAGATGTGATATGAAACTTACTAGTGAAATCAAAAGTTTGATTGAAATTTTTTGGCATGATAATACAAGAGTATCACCTAATTCAAGAGATGTTCTTAAATTGAGAATTGGGTAAAAGATACACGATCCACATCCTAAACACCTTTTGGACATGACTCAAACTGAATTTTTAAAAAAATTTGTAGATGGTAAGGTATTAAATATTACCATTAGTCAAAGATCTTTTGAAAAGTGTAAACCATGGTATGTAAGGATTAACAAGGAAAGAATCACATGTTCTTGTAAAACTCATATTCAATTTCATTACCATTATGATGTATTTCAATCTATACGTGGTACCATGCATAATAAAGAAATGTTGCAAGAATGTGGTATAAAAATACCACCTCAAACTATAAATGATTTCATATTAGGTTTATTTTGTAAGCCACCTAGTGATCAATACTTTCTTTTCAATGCATGTCTTTCTAGTACATGTGATATGTGCGGCAATCTTTCTTTGTTAGATGAATGTTTGCATGAAAATGATTTGACTACTTTTGGACAACAATTAGTTGAGGGAAAAAGATTCAAAACTATTAAATATCCATTGAAGGATGGGAAGATTGGAAGAAGGTGTGATCTAGTTATAGATAAAGTTAGTTGTCATGCATTTATGGATGAGTTTAAGAGTGTGATCATACCAAAATATGTTAAACACTCTCAATATTCTAGATGGCTTGATGGACAATTTTGCATATGTAAGAATACATTTCCAATTGGTACTATACTTTTAGTTGTTGACTTTGCAGAGAACTACATGCTTGCACCGCAAGAAGAGTTACAACCACAATATTACAATTCAGTGCAAGTAACAATTTATGTTCATATAGTTTATAGGCATGCACCTGATAGTACAGAGGAGGATCAAAAAATATTGAGAGAGTACCATTTTTATTTAAGTGATAATAAACTCCATTTATCTGAGTTCGTCCAATATTGTTTCAAGGTTTTTTATGATAATTTAAAAGAGAGACAAATTCAAATGACACAACATTGGATATGGTCAGATAATTGTACAGAACAATTCAAGAATGCTAGAATGTTCTATTGGTTGAGTAGGACACATAAGCAAACTAACATCCAACATGTGTGGAGTTTTTTTGAGGCTGGACATGGTAAAGGAGAACATGATGGTGCTGGTGCATGTGTGAAGAGAGCCCTTAGTAGAGAGCAATTAAAATTTGAAGAACAAGCTAAATTCAAAAATGCACATGAGATTGTCGAATGGTGTAACAAATATTTATACACGGGATCAAGTCAAAACTCTGAAATCAAACGTTTCTTCTACCTAGTTGAAGAAAATAATATCCCTTCAAGATATGATTGTGATATAATTAGTGGTTCAACTAAATGGAATTCATTTAGGAGTTCAGATTCTAACACTTGGACTATATGGATTAGGGAGCTTGCTTGTTTTTGTCAATTTTGTCTTGCAGGTGAATGGGAAGAATGTGAGAATACATAATGGGTTGAAGATTGACAACAAAGATCATTAGCACCTACTGACACACATTTTGAAGATGATATAGTAAATGAAGGCCAGAATGTTACTTTTGCATCAGAAGACTATGATCGTATTTCAAACCTCATAGAACTTGGTATGCACAATTTAATTAGATTTTTTTGCGATCTCATGCTTCAATTTATATAATGTGCATATGCACACTCATGTGATTACAATGTTTCTATACTTTATCTTATCTTGTAGGACATGTTTATGCTATTATTACACCTAGTGATAATGATGAACAGACTGAGTATTGGCTAGCTAGATGTGTGGAACCTAAGAAAAAAATGACATGTCATCAAGTAGATGATGATGGTTTTGAGTATCCAATCGGGTCTGTTGTTGTAGTTGGCACCTGGCTATGTAGATACCTAACAAGAAGAAATGATTTGCCAGCATTTGAAGACTACCAAACCAAAAAGAAGATTTTACACTATTCTCATTTGGTTGTGGCAAAAAATACCAAATTAGAAAGATACAAAGGGAGACCCGCCAATAAGGTATTATGGACAATTTCAATGGATGAGCATGAGACAATCATAGATGCATTGCAAAAGAGAGAGGATGCATATGGTACAGTGGAATGACTACATTTAAATCAAACACATGTAAGTTTTTTCATTATTGTATTATTTATATATATATGTACTTATATAATTTAATTACATGTATGTTTGTGTTGTCAATACCAATTTAGAGAACTTATATACCTCTTATTCAGGTCTCAATTACAATTTATGCAAATTTAAATGTTAAAGTGGATCGAACATTAACATCTTGTGCAATTTCACATAGAAGTACATACAAATTACACATATATTTACATAGTTTAGATACCTTGAATATTAATTTATGTGTTTATTAACATGTGTGTTTTTGTTTTACATTTTTATTTTACAGGACCTCATTTGAAGAGATGTGTTCAACCAATTTTATGTTTCAAATGAGTTCACTGAACTATAAATATATCATTGACATTGTCTTACATATATTGTGAAATATGTTGTACAAACTAATTCAAAAATGAAAGTTTACTTCTATTTGAAAGTTAAAGGTATGTGCACTTGATAAATTATAAATTAATTGTAAATTTAAGTAATGACCTCCTATTTTGTTCCATTACTTTTACATTCAAGCATGTTTAAATTAACGTTTGTTTGAAGTTTCAAATTACTATTGATTGTAATATTAAAAAAAAGTCACTTGCACATGATAATTTAAAGATCATTACTCATTGTATTGATTATATGTTAGATTATTACTCATTGTATTCATTGTATTGATTATATCTTACATTACCAAAAAACACATTAAGATCACTTATGATGTACATTGTTAGGTACGTTATCCATACATGTGTGTCTTAAGGGGACATGGGAGTCCTAATAGGTCATGTTATGTCTGTTATAGGCTATGATAGGTATTCATATGTTTACTACCACATAATAGGTCTTATTAGGTGATAATGAGTCTTACATTACCAAACAACACATTAAGATCACTTATGATGTACATTGTTAGGTGCGTTATCCATACATGTGTGTCTTAAGGGGACATGGGAGTCCTAATAGGTCATGTTATGTTTGTTATAGGCTATGATAGGTATTCATATGTTTACTACCACATAATAGGTCTTATTAGGTGATAATGAGTCTTAAATTACCAAACAACACATTAAGATCACTTATGATACATTGTTAGGTACGTTATCAATACATTTTTAAATCTAGTCGGTCAATTTTATTTGTATGAATCTCAATGCATAAATTTGATGTGATATTTATCCAATAATGCTCTATAGATAGTTAAAATTATTGTTCATCTTGCATATATACTTACAAAATGTGTCATATGTTCATGAATAAAATATGTCAGAATAAAGAAAATGGTTTGAATATACTTAAAACATGGTGAAACATAGTAATATATGTACTACATACAAAATCATGATAAGAAGTTGTAAAAAAATAGTACATGGTCTAACATACATCATAACATGATCTATGAAGTGAAAAAATACATGGTCTAACATACAGTTTTAACTATCCTAACACAAAGTGTACACATCATAAATAATATATACATCATAAAAACACAATCTATGGGTGCCAACAAGACCTAATCTATTTGATCGAATGTCCTCTTTGCTCCACACGAAGAGGACTAAGATGGATCATCATGTGTAATATGAGTCGTCTCGTCATGTCGGACACCCTGTGAGGTAGATGTATCACCCTGTGTAACATGAGGCACATCTCATCATGTACATGCTTAATTGAAATGGGTCTCAAAATCTAGCTTGCAAATAAATTAAATATTCACTACATAATAAAATAAATTATACCACATGAGATGGGTGTCCCTGAGTAACGGGAGGAGGTGCACTATCAAAACTACCAAATGCAGCAGTGGTGAGGTCTTGTAATTTACAATACATACATTTTTTTAATTTGATTTTAGAGCATAATGAACTATACATTATGTACATAAATCACAATACTGACCTCAAATGACCATGTAGGTACCTCCATCTGGCTAAGTCCTGTGCTCTCAGCAACACTCGTGGTGACATAGTCCTAAAATTATGGATACATAAACGTTTAGTCAAAATTAAATATACATGAATAATTACAAAGTACATAAGTTGTACACTACATTTTTTATACACTATAAATTTAACATGTATATATAATGTATATATCATACCTAAGTGGTAGCCAATGTCACAGATGTGTCTATAGGTATACTAGCACGATAATCATAAGATGGAGTCGAAAATAGACTATACCGAGGCTTGTATGGATGAGTATGATATCCATGCTCCTGTTTGTAAAATCAAAACACATAAAATATATATACATGTGAGTCAAAATTGTTCAGATTATAAGTTAATAATAATGTACATACATAAAAATAATACAAATTATTTGTCTTCAGTCAAAAGTTCATACCACATGTATTTGAGGCTGTGCCTCAGTGGTAACTGGAGTAGGACTTGTACTAACATCAATATGTGTAGATGCAGACAATCCCTACAAAATCAAATAAAAAGAACATATGAGCACATTTTATTAAATTCAAATTTGAATGTACATTTTTACAGTGTAATTCAAAGTGCATACCGTATAAGGGACGCCAACATCTGTAGGTCTCGAAAAAAGACTATACTGCCTCCTAGGAGGAATAGTATCATCCATCCTCTGTTATTTTAAAAGTACAAATTAATATAGTTAATACAATTAAACATGTATGTAGAAAGTAAATAATTATGTGCACTTTATATTTATATTGAAATTAAAATTTTACCTGCTGCTCTTGACTCTCTCCAGGGTCTCCCTGCTGCATGAGGTCAACAAATGATGACATGTCTATCTCGTCACTACCATCACCACAGGCAGCATATACATCATCATAAAAATTTGCACCCTCAGCATAATGGCCATCGTGTGTTGCACCAGGATCACTCTGGGGGCCTGTGCATATGCCTCCACAGCTAGTACAAACATGTCCAAGTGGAGGAGCATGTACCACCTGCATCCACTACTGTACTAAATTGGCTGAAAAGGCACTCAAATGGGTAAAAGCAGATGAAACTGCATGATGATGGTGAGGAGTAGGCACAACAGGCATAGGAAGAGGTATAAGGGGCTCAGCTCACCTGCGGTTTCTCGTTCTGTCACTCAGCTTTGCCCCAGGCCTATCCTGAGGCATCCCTCTACCAACCCCTTGAAATGCTTTCATATCAAAATAGTTGGGTTTCAAACCCAACTCAAACTCAACCCATAAATTCCTAAGGAAGTACATGGGCACCTCATGGTTAGCGTGTGGTGGATGGTCAAATACCATCCACCATCGCTCCCAAAAATGTGCTGCTATGCGTGGATGTGTACACCACCTAATGGAAATGTGAGGCTTCTTATCACTAATTGATTCACCTATCTTAGGGTTTACAAAATAATGTTGAAAATTCCCTTTACCTATATGCAGGTTATAAACCTCTCTGTATGATAAGCCATCAGAGTAGAAGGCACACATGCTTTCCCTCTATGATCTAAATGAATCAATGTCTAAATCAAAAGGATGGATGGAGTCAACCACGCCTTGCATGCTATTTGCAAGACATAGTAGGTGGGGGGGGGGGTGCCTCTCATGTCAGATAGCCTCTATATCACTCATGTGGTAGTTGAGGTTACGCCTCATGGTCTCGCGGAGCTCATCTACGGTGGGTGGTGGAGGTGTGGGTGGATGTGGAGGTGGAGGTGGAGGTGGAGGTGGAGATGGAGGGGGCGGAGGTGTGGGTATGGGAGGGGGAGGGGTGGTGGTGGGTCCATCAAATATAATCTGAATATATATTTAAACAACATAAAACATAAAACATGACAAAAATACATCACAACCTAATACATGAAAAAATTACTATTTAATAAAATTTAAATCTAAAATTTATCAACTAGATCTATATAAATGTGCATATCTTTATTAAAATCATATCAATTAAATAAATAAAGTTAAACACTTAAGTCAAATTAAACATTAAATACTAAATTTTTAAGTCTAATCATAAAATAATGGTCCAAAAAAATATATCTAGGTTAGTTCAAGGTTTCTTTTCTAAAAATAGGAGCCACCAAGATAATTTTGCTTTCATGTACACTTATTTTGTGACACTGGGGGATTGTATGAACTCATTATGGATTATACATGTTCATGTCTCAGGATGAAACAAAGTTAAGATTATGACAAGGTTATGGTTTACAATTTTGTTATGTTAACAGTTTTCATGATGGCTAAGCTTAAGATTATTATAATGATTGCGATCCTTTAATGTTAGGGAACTTACCTAGGATTATGGTTTTAGTTAAAATTATATTTACCTGTTTCGGATATTTATTATTGTCCTATTGTTTATAGGATATATAATAGATGGCGTTAAGATGAGAGTTAAGGTTACAATTATCTAATGACAACTTAGAGATAGAATTATGATTTGATTAAAAAATATTTATGATTGTAGTTTGAATCCTAACTATTATCCACTTTTTAATGCAAACTATAAGTGTAGATCATGTCAGGTAATGAACTAATACATGTGAACCCTATCCCTAACCATATAATAATCCTAATTCTAATCATAATCCATAATTCATTACCTTATGAAGCTTTGGCTATCCATTTTATTGCTAGAGTAATCCCTTGGCTATCCACAAAATGTTCCTAATAGATTTATATAGAAGACCAAATTGATTTAAATAAAATGAATAGGAAGAAGAGAAAATTACACCCAATATTCAAGGAGAGAATCTTTTAACATACTTGAATTCTACCAACCAAAGTGAGATAATTAGAGTTCCAGTTGTTGAGTTTTCCAAAGATTTTCTTGTTGATATAAAGACACATTTCATTTATATGTTAGGGTTTACTACAAATGGAATCCCTAGGTACCTAACCACTTAATTATGAAATCTCCATCCAATACCATATTTACTACACAAGGTAGGGGACTCAATACTTAGCCCCAATAAGATAGATGTAGAGACATAAATCTTACTACCCAATACAAAGAAAAGAGATCCAATTTGATCATTAAATGACTCATGTTGCACTCTTCTAGCTTAAAAAGAATACAAATATATTATCAACAAACTATGTACGTTAGATACTTATTAATTATTTGGAGAGTAGATCCTCTAACTTTTAGAGGCAACTGGTTATCTCTAAGGAGATAATGTAATGAGTCAATGTTCAACAATAAAAAATAAAGAGGATGCAAGAGGACACCCTTTCATAATTGATCTAGAGAGTCCTAAAAATTATGATCTAACCCCATTAATTTCTTTACTAAAACCTTGACACCAATCATAAGAGAGGACACCATTTGACATTTAATATTGGATGGAGGGATTGCAACATCATCATAGTGAAACTCCATTCCACCCTTTTGTAGACATTTTCATAATCAATTACTTGAGCATGCCTACACTCTATCCTAGAAATGTTTCTCAATCCAAAGTCTTCCAATAGGTTATCAACTTCTCCAATATGCATAAATATCCTTAACAAAACACTTTTGTGTAGGGTTAATGATCTTGGGTAGGATATCTTATAGTCTAAAGGCTAAGACTTTGGCAATATTTTTTTTTGTATGATATGTATTTAGGAGTGTCCTGTCTCTAATTTTTAATGAGATTCTTATCTCCCCTTGGGGATCAATTGATTACTTGACCTAGGGATTTTATGAGCCCTCCATTGATTACTTGACGTAGGGATTTCTCATTACTAATTTTTTGGATGGAGGAGTTGATTTATGATAGAAATGGGTTTATCACTTGAAATAATGCATCTTCATTCTAGGAATGATGGTTCTCATTTTATCCCTATCTTCTAAATCATTTTGAACTATCATCATCTTCTAACCAAAAAAATTGATAGTAAAATTAGGAAAAAGATCTTACTATATATATCACTAGGGGGTGGGCATTTCTTTTTATAGAATAAGGCAATATTTTTTTATGTGGCCTTCCATTCTGCAAAGGGAATAAACATTTAGGCTACCCATACAGGAAAATAGGAAACAAATAGGGGAATCTCCAGTCTCCAAAAAAAAATTTTAGGCACTTCCAACCCAAGATAAATAGAAATTAGTCCATCCTAACATAATTATCTAGTTAGGGATTGGGGTGTTAGAGTGCTTCAATACCCTCTTAATTAGATATTACATGATGAATACTCACTTAGGATATAAAGGTTTAGGCATCCAGTGGAAAGACAAGTTATTCACTTCTTTAGATATATTCTTAGGCATCCAAGCATCTAGTCTGGGCTCCTACTCGCACTGATGTGGACACCTCCACCTCTTGATGGTCAGGGAGGGTTACTTAATTATATGCCTAATTCATTCAAGTCTCTTCTAATTTTTTTATGATGTATCATTTTGAGACCTTGATATCAATGTTTAATTAGTTTTAGGATTAGGGTTCAATTTGGTTTGTACTGTTTGATTAGGTTTATATGCTTAGATTTCAATTAGGACAAGAGTTAATAAATTGAATTAAGTTTTAAAGTGCTAAATTTGGTTTTAGATATAGAATTATAGTTAGAGCTTTTAGATTAAAAACCAACATTAACTCAAAAAAGTTAGGTTTGAATTTTGTTTTAAAGTTTTCAATATATTATTGAGTTCTAGTTTAGGGTGATTTGGTTTAGTCTTAAGGTCAACGTTTAACTTGGTTCAATCTTCTAGGGTAATGGTTCAATTTGGTTAATGGTTGGGGAAAGGATTTTTAAGGTTAAATTCAAAGTTTCTACTCTTAAGTTGGGATATATAATTAGGTTTATGATCATGGTTTAATTCAATTTGGTTTATAAGTATAATATTAATTAGTTAAGGGCTAGGGTTACCTTTCAATCTTAGGGTTTGACATTTATAAAATTAGTACTCAAGGTAGGATAGGAAAGTTATTTAATTATTTATATATTACCTGGTGTAGGTTTTAGCAAATTAAGATTAAGGTTAAGATGATAGTAAGGGTTATAATTAGAGTTAAATTCAATACAAATTGACATTACAGTTAATCCTAAATGACGCCTAGCCAAGGGATCCAAAGAACTAATCAAAAGTTTTACTAAGCAAGAAATAACATACATACAATAATTTACATTTATAAAAAACATAAGAGATTGCATTCCTTAATGAGCACATTTAAATTTCATTTTTAAATAATTATAAACTACTAAAAGTAAAATAAATAACACATCCACATGAAAGAATATTAACTACTTCAGTTCAATCCATTTAAATAATTTATATACATTTGTTCCGAATGCCACTTGGCAAATTAATTCGGAATGCACAATCATCCATTGTACATGTCACAGGGTATGAAAGGTTGAAAGAATATACATTTATAAAATAGTTTACATCATCCATTTTCAATCCATGAAACAAAGTACAATACAATTTAAGTAAAATCATTTTAAATACTATAAGTTTTTTGTTTGGATCCCTTAGCGGGCTATTATGTGATTAAGTACTTTATATATGTTTAGGGTTTTATTTATATGGTTAGGTCGAGATTATAGTTTAAACAATGAATTTAGGTCGAGGTTATAGTTAAAACAAGGTCGAGGTTATATTTATTTGTAAAATTACATGTTTAAACAATGAATTTACATCTAATCTAATCATTCAACATTGTAATAAATACATAATTAAATACATTTCAAAACATCTAAAATAATAATTTTTTAAATAAACATTTACGAAACTATATTTTAATTAACAAATAAAAAAATTTAAACATCTAAGTTCATTAACAATGTAAATTTACAATTTTACGTACATATTAAAAGTGAAAAAACAATAAATTAACATACATATTAAATTGAAAATTGAAAAAAAAAAAGTAAAATAGTATAAAACATATTAAAATACCTGGTGTATCGAAAACTAGCAGCAAGGGGGTAGTCGGTAGGGCTGAAAATCAGGCTCCCGTATGCGTCTCTAATTAGGCTCCCATTTTTTAGGTCATGAAAATGACCTCAAAAATTCCAAAAAAGCAGTTATATAAACTTTTACAAATCGGGTACCCGATTTGTAAGAAATCAGGCACTCGATTTGTAAGCAATCGGGTACCCAATTTTTTAAAACTCGAGTACCCGATTTGTAAAAAGGTGGGCGCCCGATATTTGAGTGGCTCGGGCACCCGATCCAATTTTCAATATCAGGTACCCGATTTTTAAAATTTGGCTCGGGTGCCCGAAGCTTAATTTTAGAAATGGGTACCTGATTTTTAAAAAATCGGGTACCCGTTTCTAAGAAGTAGAATTCTATGGATCTGACTTCTGCAGAATTGCGACCCAACTTCTTGCGGTCACCCATATTACAAACTATAATGTAGTACATTTTATTGTTGATCTAAACAAACAATTTTAACAATCAATTAGGTTCACTCCTTAGTCAACTCGATTTAAGAAAATTTCTTAGTTTTTTCAATTGTAAGAATCGGCAATCTTTCATAACTTAAATTTACAAACCCACAAATTATAAAACTTTCAATAAACACTTCCAACTCTATTTTCTTGAAAGATCTGGAAATTGGATTATGAATTTTTTTGATTTACCATTTGTTAAGTCAAATAAATTTGTTAAAAAATAAATAATTATAATATTAATGGTTTGAATCAAATTTGAGCATCAGGACAAAACTTTGGAAAAATTGATGGATTCTTAAGAGCTGGATTCTGCCATAGGTTGTGTGGCTGAACATTTCATGATGAAGTTATGGTTAGCCCCTACTATAATAGGAAAATTGGGTACCAAGAAGAAGGATGTTGATAGCTGAAAAAAACATTCGCTCTTGGGATTGAAGGCAACTATCAGAGGGAGGGATAGCAACCTGAATGTGGGCATTCATCAAAGGTGTTTGCATTCAAGTTAATTTGGTCTCCTATTTAAGAATTAATAGTGGAAGAGGCTTGAATAGCGCAGGAACTATTTAAGATGTCCGATTCACTTCAATGATGGAACAGTAAGCTATCCAAGGCGGCTAGCCTTAAACATCACACACTAAGGAAGAAATTAAGCCTAGAAAAGTAAGTCAAACTTTGACTATTTAAGACTTTTGCACTAGGAATCAAACCTTAGTGTGTGATGTTTAAGCCATTTGATCCAAGGAACATGCATGTTGGCTTTAGTTCTGTTACATTCCCCACACCAACTATTTTCAAACTGGTGATCTTATTAATTTATGTCACAGGACAGAGTTTTTGTTAATGGAGGGGGAAGATGTGCACCTGAAAAGCATTAGAAACTAGAAGAAGCTGTAGGTGACAAGGTCACAAGTTTTATTAAACAGATCAATTGCATATGGGTTTGAATTGGAGTCGGCATTCTCTACTTGGGAGCTAAGACATGGCTGATTTCAACAGCAACACAACTAGCTTTAACAAATTTGATAGCTTGGCTTTATTATTTCAGCCGCTCGTTGCTCCTATATATGATGGCTATTTCCTAGAACTAGGAGGCTAACAAGAATCCACATGAATGGATCCAAACAGTAGTTGGAATCGAAGGGAGTGAAGAGATCTTGTTTCTCACAATTTTCTATTCATCATTTTAGACAATTTATTAAAATATTTTGAAAAATTTGTCAAAGCATTAACAGATGTAATAAAATCGTCTCTTTATATAAGTTTTTTAGTACTTAAGCTTTTATATTTATCCTTTTTAAGGATTGTGTGAATCAGGAATAGATCTAATGAAATTATCTGTCTGGATTTAATATTTTAGGAATTTGTGAAGTAGTTACAGATATGATAGAATCATGTCTCTGTAATATTTGTATTACCTAAATATTTTAGGTTCAAACTTTGAAGGAATTTGTGAAGTAGTTATAGGTATAATAGAATTACCTTTATCTTTTCTCTATTTTTGCAACTATTTTGTGTAATAAAGGGTTCTGTATGCGGTAAACATAATAAATTTAGGTTAACTTGAATTTTTTGGGCGTGTTCAGGCTCTTTGGGAATATGAACAATGTGTGCAACTTTTCCACTAATTTCACGTGTTCTAATAAATTTGAGGCAATTGTGTTTGCCTCTAATTTTAAAAAAATGGATGCATCTTGTCCTACTATTCTTAAGAAATCTTCAAATTTGTTGTGGATCTGTGGGATCCCTTCCCTATGAATCGAACCCTCTATCAGAAGGTGGACACAGTGAATCGCTTGTTCAATGAGCTTGCACTGTCTCGCATAGAGGGAGAGGCGTTGGACAATTTCAGGTCGGCGTATGATAAATGCTGGTCATCAAGGGTGAACACAACCATGAAGAAGAGGAGAAAAATTGGTCTTCTACAAGCTTAGAAAGCTACAATACTCACATTGCCCTATCAGAAAATGTGCGACTGGATAGATTATTTTGCTTAAATTAATTGTTAATCTAAATTTATAATTTAATACTTAATACCGGTGAAACTAATTTGGATATCTCAAGAAACAAGTAGGGAGTCTCTAATATCCAGTTGGGTGTCTGAGTTTGAGTACCGATTTATCCAATCTTTTTTTTGTTGCCTCTATCATGACAATGACTATGGAAAAGTACTAAATGCAAGGAAAGACCTCTTGACCTCCAAGAACCTTGTTTATCTCATGGGTGTCTTTGGTTTTCAAACATTTACAGATCTAAAAAAAAATATAAAACCTTTTTCATTAAAAAATGATATTATAATTTTTTGTACTTGCTAATAAATTATTTTATAACTAAATAAAATATACTTCTACTTTAAACATTAAAATTTCAAAATGATTACTCCTCAAATATTTGAACTAATTCTTGGCTTCTCATTTATTTCACATATGTAATATTTTACTTCTACTTTAAACTAATTGCAAATTTAGTGTTTAACAAACATTAAAATAATTTCTCATCTTACTCTTTTGACTATAGGTAGGGACTCGTGCTCGACTAGAGCTCTTGTATGGAACTAATGTTCCCATTTGTCGCCTAAATTATTTTATGTCAGATGAGTAAGTCACATATTTCAAAGTTTTTAAAGGTTTGATTTAATAAATCAATTATTAAATGTTAATTATATTTTTCTCATTGATTGAGTTTATATTATTTTTAAAGAAAAAATCTAAAAATAAAAAGTGGTGCTCTATCAAAAGTTTCAACTTTTCTCAGCCAAAGTGCTCACTCATGCTCAACTAGTAAAAAAATCAATAGATGAGCCACAAGAATGGGAAAACAATAAAAAATAAATAAAAGATGAAAAGATCGAACAAATTATAATTCCTACTTAATTACAAAAGATACAACTCAAATAGATATAGTTATAACAAGAGACACATTGCATCAAAGTTCCTGTTAATAGTTAAGAAAGGAGAAAATTAGAGAGTAAACTATATGAAAAGAGAGTTAAAAGAGATATATTCCTTGTAATAGTTACAAAAGAAGGAAAATGAAGATTTATATATATGAAGACAGATTGAAAAGAGAGAATGATAATAGAGATTTGTAGATAGAAATGAAGGATATGAAGAGATTTAAAAGGGAGAGAATGATATGTTATTATAGGGACAAATAGAGATAGTTGGAAGAGAACTTAAAAAATAATAATTAAGGATTATGTTATTTTAAGAAATATTTAAATAACAATTATAAAATTGAGTTAAATCAATGAAGTATTTGTTTCTACCTTTTCCAATATAAATTTAAATGTTTAATTTTGAAAAATTAATTGTTGACTACTTGATCCAAACCAACAAAAGATATAGTAAGTTTGAAGAATAATATTAGTTTTAGAAATTTAAAATGCGAAAAAGAATTAAAACAAGATTGAAAAAAAATAACTAGTTACACATAGTGTAAAAAAAGTTAGCATTTTACTACTGACAATGTAAAACTAATAAATATATTTAAAATAGAAAATATAAAACATTAAAAACTAATTTAAAAAATAAAATAAAATTTATAGATACTATTTATAAAAATATATGAAATAATTATATTCTTAAAAATATACTTTTGTTATTTATTAATTTAATTATAATTTAGAACAAAAATTTTAAATTTAAAAATAAAATAAAATAATTTTAAATTATTATGAAGAAAAATAAGTAAATGCATTTTTAAATGATGTGATAATTAAGTAAGATTTTAAATAAACTTAAACTCACAAATGTTAAAAAATATACATTTTAATATTTACAATCTTTGTTAAGAAAAATGATTTAGTTATTATTGATTAAACATGCATTTATGTTTTAGGTAGTGAGGTGGAAGATAAAACAAGGAACACAAGCGTCAAAGTTCCTGCCTTTAATGTGAATGAGATAGTATATGGTGAAATGAGAGTATGGTTAGGCAACATACATTTTTAATAGAGAATCATACATCTTTAGAGAGAACTATGAGTACATATCTAGCAACTATTTGTATAGTTGTATTACTATTGTAGCTTAATAAAAATATTAAAAGTTAGAATATGTTGTTATATCTTTGAAATGGACTACTAAGTACTATGACATAGTATGAAAGATAAATTGATTAAACAGTTATGACATTGATGCATTCTTGTATACAATATTTAATTTGTTCAAAGATTTCTCATATTCATAATTAACAAGTGCCACATAGTGGCTTAGTACTTGCCTTTAGTTTTTATATAAATATAGTTTCAAATTAATAAATTTATTATAGTTTATAAAATATTTTAATTAATAAAAATATTATATATTTATATAATGATATTAATTATAATTATAATTTATATATTATTTATGAATATAATTATTTATATATATGTTTTATTACATATATATCATGTGATATTATTATATTATAAATAAATTATAATATCTTTATAATAATAATATTACTTAAATGATTATACAATATAAGGAACATTTTTAAAAATTTTTTTAATTGAATGACAAAATTATTTTATAAAAATATATAATATTAAAATATAAAAATATAAACCAATCCACTTACATTAAAAAATATTAAAAATGAATCACATTTACCTGAATAAAAATCAACTAACCTAGCCAATATAAGAGCTAAATGAATTCACCAATCAAATCTTAGCAAAATATTTTATAAAAATTGTTAAGTTAAAAATCTTGCATCTATGTTATGCAACATATTAGTTTGATAACAAAAGTTAAAATCAATTAATTCTTAGTCGTACAAATCAAAAAATTTAATCACTAGTTAAAGTCTAAAATTCAAAATGTGTCACAATAGTACTTAGCCTACCTGCAAGTACTAATAAGTCCACATTAAAAGTTGTAATAAATTGTGCTTCCTTTCAAATGAACAAAAGCTATGACATTATCAAAGAAGATGAAATACTTGACTCCCTCAACATACTAAATAAATTAGATATAATAATTAACAAAATAACAGTAAAGATATTAAATTAATAAATAATTAAATAAAACTAAAATTCATTATTGAATTTATTAGAGTTGATATTTGAAGAAAAATTTAAAATGCAATTAATATTAGACATTAGTAAAATCAATTGAAAAAAAAATATATTAAAAAAAAATTAAAATTATGAAAATTAATGACTTCAATTTTTGGCCTTCTTTTGAAATTTTTTATTTGTATAGATACTTTAATATTTAATTTTTGTTTTATTTGTACATTTTTATTTTAACTATAATACAATATATAATGTATTATTTTAAAAAAATGCAATAAATAGTTTTTATAGTATTATTTAAAATAAAATTACAATCAATAATTTTATTTCATAATTATTTATTCTTAGAATTTGAAAAAGTAAAGAATAAATATTTAATATATTATTTAAGGACATATATTATTTTATATTTAAAATATAGAAGATAAAAAAAATTCCTAAGCAAATCATAATTTTTATTTGATATACTTAGATAATTAAATAATTATTCTATATAATTTTAAATGATCTAAAATTAATTTTCTTTCTTTCTCTAATAAAATTTTAAAAACATGTCCCCCGATTTCATGCGATTCCTTCATCCCATTTCTTGTTATCTCGAAAAAACGTCATTTTTATAAATTAAAATATAAAAACATATTTTACATATTTATTATTATATCATTTTAATTTGTATATTTAGATGAATTGTGTTTATGTATTATTATTATTTTGGTTCTCATATTCAACATCTATGAGCACTCCAAGCCGAGCAAGGGTCTAACAACCAGATCATGATGACTCCTTTTGAGTCATGTCCCTTGATTTCATGTGATTCCTTTGTCCCTCCATACATTGTCTAACTTAAGCATGATTCTCGTGGTTCAAACATTGAATCTCCCTATTACAACTGTTGTTTATTCGTTGCTTAATTTAAATATAAACTAATATTTTTAAATATTATATCATTTTAAAACTTTGAAATAATTAACACATTTGTCTTTAATGTGGTGAATTTTAGGGTAAGAGTTGAGTTAAGTTATTTTCTACAATTTATGAATTGTTAAAAAATGAATTTAAATTTATTAATATCTATCTAACCATTGCTAATTACAAATAAATTTATTATAAAGTATAATTTATAAATTAATATTTAATTAATCATTATTAATTGTACGACATAATTGAAATAAAAATAAATAGAAAGAAAAATTAAATATAAATTTAATATGAACAGAGTTATACTCAAGCTTCCTTTCCAATGTCGTGTGCTTCTAAATGTATGACGAGATTTGAATGGAAGGGTCTTTTAGTTTTCCATTACATTGTGAATAGAAGGCCTCTTCACTGAAAGTAATTTTCATGCTTATGTTGGAGAAAATAAAAAGTGAAATGAAATTCACTCCCCTATGGCAATGGTGAAAATAGTGTGCGACATGCAATCCATGATAATGCAAATATGGCTCCCTGCAAGAATGTTCTAGTGAAACATCATATTTTGACTATGTGAAACTAAGAAAACTAATCAATTAAATGTTTTGAACATAAATAAAATGTGGATAACATCCCTCTTTGTGGCCAAGTTAAGGTGGATTACAATGTGTATGTCGATATGGATTTAACCCATCTCTTGCCTCTTCCTTTGAGCCCTCTACTACTGTGATAAAAAATTAGATGTTTTTTGAGGGCATCTGTTTGGCGATGGTCACCCATGGAGGGCCATTCATATTCTGTAACAAATTCATCGTAGCCTCAAGAAATATCAAGAATCTCTAGAATTTTTTAGGGAAATTTCCAGATTTATCTTTCAAATTTTTGAGTGAAGTTTCTTGAATTCTATGACATCACAAATTTTGTAATTTTTATTAGAAAAAATGATTTTTCTCATTGCTCAAACCAATGAGAATTCAGAAAATTCACATTTTTAAATTACTAAAAATTAATATTAATGATCAATTATTGTATTTCAATCTACTAAATTTAATTCTTTACTTTGATTGGCTCATTGACTTAGTCAATCAGTAAAATATGCATTGAATAAATCCTTGAACTAATAATTACTTTTTGGAAACTCTAATAATTTGTCACAATTGTGAAAAAGATAAAGCTGTCATTAATGCATGACAATATTGTTGTTGGCAAAATATGTGTATTTTTGTTAAAGAAAATTAAATTTTCTCCCTACTAAAAATAGTATGGTCCAATAGAATGAACACAAAATTTCATTTATAAAATAAGGAAAAATGAAAAATAGATATATACATTATAAGTTCCATATAAACTTTTAAATTCTTTGATTTGATTGGTTAATGTAATTGAAAAATTGTATTAAACTAATAATAATAAACAAGTTTCAAAATTACATTAATCTTTTATTCTCCTCTTTAAAATTTGGACCTCTTTCACTTTTCAAAGAAATACATTACAAGACAAGTGCAAAATGTGCATGTTAATAAACAATTATTTGGTAGAACTGAAAGGAGTTAAAAAAATTTTCTTTGATTAAAATTAAATTTATATATTTACGAAATAAATAAATAAATAATGTCAATTGTATATTTGTAATTGTTGTTTTAATTTTTGTTATTTGATGAATGACTTATCTCTTTTTCCCTATTTTACTATTGAGGGGGAATTATTATCTTAAACTTTGTTTAAACAATATTAATAATACAAAGAAGACCTTAATGTGGGGTACGAGAAAAATTAATAGAATATACAATCTTTAGTTTGGTGGCTATTAAGGTAAGAGTTAAGTCAAGTTGTGCATTTAATTATGAACTTGAAATGTAATGTTGAAGCCACATGAACATTGTGCGTTGTTAAGGAAATAGAAGGAAGATATATTTTTGCAAGCATATTTTTGAAAATCCCTATTTTTTTCATGTGTGTGTGTGTGAAAGATTGATATTAATAATCACTAAATTATTATTTTATTGCCTTTAAAATTGCATATTCTAATTGAAAAGTTACATGTTTTACATATATGTTATTTTTAAAGAAAAACATAATATAATAAATATAAATGCCAAAATTATTATCTCACTAATAACATTGAAATTTTTACAAATATTCTATGATATTAATAATGACTAGATTTTTATTTTATTACATTTGAAATTACATATTCTAATTGGAAAGTTGCATGTTTTACAAATATGTTATTTGTAAAGAAAATGTTTCTATTTTTTAAGTATAATAAATATAGGTTCTTTCTATAAAATAAGGAAAGAAATTTATGTAAACAAAGTAACATATGTGGATGTTAGTGGATGTGAGAATTTTTAGAAAGAAGATAAAAACAAACTTTAGAATTAGATAGTTTAGGTGGACTTTCTAACTATTATTAAAAAAAAATCTTGAGAGAAATATCTTTATCATTTCAAGGGTTAGATAAATTTTGTCAAGTGACTAATATTCTTAATATTCTTGGTAAGGAATTTAGCTAATTAAGCTTTCTTTAAGTGGTGAAGACTATATATATGTTTTTGTAAGGGTATGGTCCCATGAGGGGGGCTTAAGCTCTATTTTCTAAGAAGTGGGTGGTCTCATGAGCAAAATATAATTTTGTTATGGGATTATTTAGAATCTTCTCCTGAAAAGTAGAAGCCCCACATTTTTAGGAACCAAGTGAAAAAGGGGTGGGGCTGGAAATAACCCCACTAGCTTAGGAATGCTTTTTGCCATTTGTCAATAATCTAAATTTTAGATTTTAATTAAAATGTAATTTTAGAGGGAATTTAAATTTTCAACTTATTTTAAATGCACATCTTCCTTTAATTTCAGAGCTATAATTTTGAGTAGCATAAATCATGGGATTGCTAGCTTTAAAATAATCCCTAAAAAATAGCAAGCGACTTCCGCTCTATTTTATAGGAAGCTCCCTTCCATGGGACCCCAGCCTAAGAATTAATATTGAGGGAGAAATCAGTTACCTCAGGTGGTTAGTTTCATGACTTGTTGCTTCAAATAAGACTAATGAAGGCTTTGTCTCATAGACTTGTTTGCATATATGAAAATGAGAAAAGCTCAGTGGTAGACAATGCAATGACAATGTAGACACTAGTTTCATTTTGGTAGAGCCTTGTGGATGGAATGTTTCCACTCATCTACACTACCTTGTCCTAATTCCATCATTTTTTCACAAACTATACAGTTTTCTCAGAATGTACCTACAAACATATGATTGTGATCACCTCTGGGTAGGATTCAGACTGTGTCATCGACAATTGATAGGTAGAGGCTAATATCTATGGTAGGTACATGAACTAGAAATAAGGCTTGGCAGATTATTGGAAGCAAGGAAATAAACTTAAAAAGTAATAGATCTTCTGTTTTATGGATTTATTGTATTGTGCTTTGTTATGGCCTCATGTGGTGGAGTTTTTTTCTGCCAAAAATGCTATGGTAAAGTTGAAAAATAAATAATACATACAGATTTGTGTCAGAGGAAGAATATACGATTTCATATATATATATATATATATATATATATATATATATATATATATATATATATATATGCTTGGATACCATTTCTTTTTTCCCAAGCTTTGCCAGCTGGGTAGATGATTTCATGGTGTTGGTGAAGCCATGTATGAGGAGTTCAGAGCATAGGAGGATAGAAAAGCTGAGGAGGAGGAAATAGACAAGAAAATATGATTTTTCAAATGAGGCAGAAAACAAAAACAAACATCCTTGATCACATCCTCTTCTTTCTCTGGTTTTGTCCCTAGGTTTTAGCGATGAATTTGGAGGTGCCCTTTTGTCAGTGGCCTCTATTGCTACTACTATAGTCTCTGCACCTCATACAAGCATGTGGCTATTACAGATAACATAGATTTATTTCTTTACTATTATTTCTATGTCTGACCTAGACGACTCACTTCAATTCTTGAGGTCCATTTTCCTTCGTACATTGCTTTTGGTTTTTCCCCCTTTCCTTCAAGTTTGTGGTTAAAATGGGTAAAAGTTCATACTCTTAAACAATTCTATATTTGCCACATCGAGTGAATGATTTTACAGGGAATTTCAAAATAAAAATGCCCGAGTTGTTTGATTTGTTTATGGAAAAGGTAGGCCAGTGAAATCAAGCTCGCAACTCAAACTTCTTATCATATCACTTTTAGGTTTGTTTCCTTATTCAAGAATTTTGTTTCTGTACTTGTGGATTCTATTTAAAATTTTAGATTTGATAGAGTATTATGAAGGAGGTGATGGAGATAAATTTGCAAAAGCATAGTGGAGTCTTCTAGTAGCTAGTTTGGCTACAAAGGAGATTGAGAAGATATTGGATAGTCATGTTGGTAAAAGCACAAGGAACATAACTTATGAAGGGTACCTAGTCAAATGGAAAGGGATGTTAGTAGAAGATTCATCATGGCTATCAAGGGAGGAGGTTAATTGCCTTGGTTTTCCTTTGAACACCAGAGACTTGACGAGGTCACTTATCAAATTACCCTGGGTGTCTAATGTAGGAGCATCCTAGGTGTAAGTGAAATCTTGCATCAGACAAAAATATTTCCTTTTTGTTTCTTGAATAAGGGTTGTCTTAGAGTAGAGTTGTTGCTTCTGAAGGATTTCTACTGAGTAAGCTAGTCATATGAGCTTGGAATGTCCTAATTTCAAAGGTGGATGTTCATCTTGGATATATCATCCTACTAGTTGAGGCTGAGTGCCATACCATGAGTA
Organism: Cupressus sempervirens; assembly: GCA_028749045.1. NCBI lineage: Eukaryota > Viridiplantae > Streptophyta > Pinopsida > Cupressales > Cupressaceae > Cupressus > Cupressus sempervirens. The sequence goes on along the minus strand of CM053784.1, from coordinate 216,954,278 downwards.
TTCATGGATTTATTGTAGATTTTTGGTGTGCAATTTTGGTACATAAAAACTTTAGGTTCACAATTGAAGACCTTAGAGGCCCTAGATGGGCTCTGAAATGGGATTGACTAGAGCTTACACAAGTAGGGTCTTGTACATCAGAAGCTGAGGATTCTGAAAAGTCATTATCATAGTCAATTGGAGGAACGGTTCAAAAGTTATAATCTTCCAAAGTTGGGCCAACCAAAATTTCCAAAATAAGTGTCAAATGTGTATCAGACTGGCTCTATATGTAATTTTAGAGTCAGTCAGTCTCAAGAGTTAGGGTTTGATGTCTAGAAACTTCCCTAGCGATGTAAAAATGCCTATTTAAGGGATGCACGTACATTGTCTTTGACAACTTTGGGTGATAGTTCACAACTTTGTGTTGCAAATTATTGTAAGGAAGGCACCCATGTAGGTTTGCATGTTCTATTTCAAAATTATGTAATTATGCGTTTGTGGCAATAATAAGAAGCCCACATTTTGTTCTCATCGATTGTTGTTATTTCTTTGTTTCTGTTATGTATTTTTGGTATTAAGGGGAGCACCCTTCATCATGAATCGAAGATCAAAAAGCCCTCACGAGCCATGCATGTAGAGAAAATTCATAATCTAGAATGGGCGAGAAAGTTACAGTTGCAGATCCTCATCACAAATTATTAGGTTTCTTTATATGTGATTTAAAATCTTAAAGCTATTACTTTAATTGTTGGTTTGTTATGACAAATGGAAGAGGATTTCTCATGAGCATAAATTTCAAAAAGCCATAATTTTAGAAGTGACACCTAATTTCACAAATTCCCCAATAAATGTGTGACAAATATCATAATATTTACACAATTGATCCAAAACATATTCCTCCAATAAATGTTTTCATTACTATGTATGCCAAAAAGGCCCAATGATGAAATATTATGGGTATCAATAAATTACACACCTCTAATTAGCAATAAAATTTTAATTATCTGGTGTATAAGAAGAATTAATTGGTACATATGAAATATGTTAGTATACTTTAATTATCATATATTGATTTTTTTAATGGTAATTTGAAAATAACGTAGACAAAGAATGAGTTCTCATTAACAATGAGTTTCTTCTCACAATTGTGAACATTTTTACAGAGGATTGTGCACTTAATACTCCTAAAAAAACTTGATATCCATCTTTTGTTTAATATGCACTTCCATTACTTCACTGTAATGTGTTTTATTATTTGTCTCTTTTTTCTACCGTCTTATTTCAATTTTGTTTAGTGTTTATTCTATAATTTCAAATTCTTATCTTAAAATATCATTATTTGATGTATGTGTCTATGTGCATGTGTGCACATGTGTGTGTGTGCGCAGGCGTGTGTTGAATTAAAAAAAGCATAGTTATTAGAGCATGAGGAAAATGTTGTCCTCCTTAAGGGAAGGGGACCCATTATTAACCATGTACCAATGATTGTTTACTCTTCATTACTAACCTCACCAATTATCAACTTAAGAGAAAAGAAAGCAATTATAATTAAAAGCCCGCTAAGGAATTTTTCCTATATCAATAGTTGTCTAATTGTACCCATATATTTAAAATTTGTAAACATTAAATGGAGAAGTTGTGCAACTTTATTGGTGTCAATAGCATGCGAGTACTAGGGCATTTGTGCATAAGCATAAGCAAAGCTAATTACTAAAGAAAAATCTATTAGTTCTCATAGGAACATGTATTGGACTAGTTTTGCAAAATTTTGAAGTAGTTGTGCACAGTTGTTGAGGCATCTTTAAGTAAGTATCAAGCAACACTTCTAAAGCACCACTTTTTAGTCTTGTGTATGTAATGAAGCCCACAAAGTTCATTTTGAGTACCAAAAGCCTCAACAATAGCTACAAGCAATTTAATCACATCTAAAGACATTAATAAAATTGTCAAAATTTAATATATCATTTAAGAACTTAAAATACACAAAATTGTCTGTAATAACTATTAGTTCTAGAGGAATGTATATTGGATTATTTTAGCAAAATTTTGAGGTAGATGTACTGCACAATTATTGAGGCGTGTTTATACACATTACACAACATTTCTAAATGACCGCTTTTTGGTCTTATCTATCTAATGAAACCATCCAAAGTACATTTGTTTCTACCCAAAGCCACACCAATAACTACAAGCAATTAAATCACATCCAAAGACATTGAGAAAATCATAAAAAATTGATATATCATTCAAGAACTTAAAATATGCAAAATTAACTATAATAACTATTCCAACCTTCCCCTAATCTTTCCCTTCTTGTTACCTCCATGTAAAAATTCAATTTTTTATTTTCATTTTTCTCACTCAAAAATATGCTCATGCATGTTACTTTAGACTTACTTTTTCGAAAATATCTACACATGCATCAAATAGACTATAACGATTAAATTTTTGTATTTAATAACTAATAAGTAGGAGATAATTTCCACAACATATCAAATTGTGATATTTATATAAGGATTTAATTGTGTAGTTTTTGAGTCAAACTGATTTGAACCATGTTTCATGAGTATTGATTAAACATGGATCCATCTCTCATGAGAATAAATGGAACACTAAGCACTCATTGGATCTAGGTGATGCTCAATCCCAAGAAGTTCTGGTGCTTCACCTCTGTAACCATCACCTAGATCCAATGAGTGCTAAGTTTTCCATTTATTCTTGTGACAGATGGATTCATGTTGAATCACTACCTATGAAACATGGGTCAATGAATTCGACTCAAAAACTACACAATTAAATCCTAATAAAAATTTCACAATTTAATAATTAAACTAGAATTAAAAATTTCACAATTTAATAATGAAACTAGAATTCAAAATATTAATACACTATAATTTTTATTCTAATTATTAAATGCAAACAATTGATGCATATATAGACATTTTCTACTTTAATTGCCAAACTAAAAGCAAAAAAGAATAGGAACAAGAGCACTTGGTGAGCAATTGATGTTGTCACAACTATTTGATGCATATATAGACATTTTCTACTTTAATTGCCAAACTAAAAGCAAAAAAGAATAGGAACAAGAGCACTTGGTGAGCTAGAGTCCCTGCCTTATGAGGTTAAAATAGTAAAGAAACATGTGTGCAAAAAAATTTCTGAAGTCAATCAATTATATAGAAATGTAAACATAATGATCTTTAGTAATTTTAAATTGTATTTTTTAAAATAAGAATTTTATTATGTAATAAAAAAATTTAGTTGATTTTTTGAAAGAACAATATCTTTCTCTAAGAAAGGAGCTCTTGTTTACTTTGAAACTAAGTTGGTCCAAGGAATAATGGATTTTTTTCCTTAAATAATTTTTGAAAAAGTCTTAGACAACTCAGTTAAACAATTACATGTTATATCATTATAGTAGGCATACTTTAAGGAAAGATATTTTAAAAAATTAATAAGGAAGTGAAAAAGAAATTTAAATTATCTTTTTGACTACCTAGAAGACATAGCTTTGAAATTAAGTTAATGGGTCCTCTTGCATCAACCTTGTATGTATTTTGCAAAAATAAATAACTGGCTTTGAGGAAATGTCTTCTACAATGTCAAAATTTAAAATATATTTGCAATGCGAGCATAATTTGTGCTTTAATATTTTTAGATTGCATCTATTAGATAGTTAGTCTTAATGTCATATTTATGAAATTTGTTTTTGAGAGGCATAATTATTAGTGTCTTAATGCCAAATTTATCAAATTTATTTTTACATAGTCTTGGCTATTAGCCTGGTCAATCAACTAAATTACCTCAAAAAATTTGTGCACTAACATGCAACGATATAATGTTTTAAAAAGTTTTTGACAAACTAAACCCTCTTTCATGCTATGAAAACTAAGCTGCACTATATTGAAGTGTGGGTAACCATTTTTATTGTTCAGTAGTACACAAAAATACCTTTATTTATAAATTTGTAAAAATTAAAAATGTTGATTAAATTTAATTTGAAGTATTATATTTAATATTTAAATTATTTAATAATACTTTGATACCTTATACTTGCGAAAAAACTATCTTATTATTGACTATAATTTAATTTCTAAAAAAATTATAATTAGTAAATAATAAGAATCCAATGCAAATATCTCATTATAATTTATAAGATGTTCAATTTTTTTTCAAAAATGTTTTTATATTTATTTGCTACATTAGTGTGCTGTGTTTATATCTCTAAGTCTTAAAAAGATCAACATTATAATTTTTAACACTGATTAATATTAAATTTTTTTGTTAAAATCTTGACTTAATATTTTATATAAAATAAATAAATAAATAAATAAATAAATAAATATATTAAACTAATATATTCCTATTCAAAAACAAGTATACTTAAAATATATATACTACTTCCCAATTGTCATAATTTATTAAAAAACATAGCTATAAGACTTTATTAATTAAATGATGACGTGGGAACATTCAAGAGACTGTACTTGCAAAATGGCTATTGCTTTGCCACCTAATATTTTTGGATCCCAAAATGCCAGACAATTGTTTGGAAAAATGAACTTAACGCTATTCTCGAGATAGTGCTTGATATTGAGGAAGAAATATTGTATTCGCTCCATATTATCATATAGATTTGTAGAAGTTTGAAACAGAGGTCCATATAGGGTAATGTTCTGATTTTAGTTACCAGAATTTTCTTTTTGGGGTAAACTTTTAACAATTTTTTTTTCTAGGTTGCTCTTGTATAAACATTGCAAGATATGCTCTTAAATACCTGCATAAGTGAATGACAACCACAGGAGTATAAGCTTATGACAGAAGTTTGAAGTTTTTATGGATAGAATAAAATTTTGGTAGTTTTTGTCACTAGTTTTGTTTGATTTTATCTAGTAGGTTTTTTGGTTTCTTGTAACATTCTACGGTTTGTTCCATGTAATGTAGATTTGGCTTTAGAACAACTTACAAGACCCATTGTAGGTGATGATGTTGTGGTTTTGAAGCCCCACTGCTACATCTTATTCCTGGTCATATCTGCCATCATATATATCTATATGTGAAGAAATTCTATGACAACTCAAAATAATAGTCTATGGAATATTACCTAAAAGGTAGAATCTATCCTTACCAATTACTTGTGTGTGCATGTAATAGCTTTCTTAATATAATAAATTATTCGATTAAAAATCAATCCATCAAAATAAGAAAACATGGGCCTATACAATGTTTTCAAAGCATTTCTTAAATCTAGCTATCTTAAATCTAAATACCAAATTGAAAGCAAGAAGACAATTTACTAACTTAAAATTCCTCTGAACTTGCAAACTTAACATTCAACAGGTTACATTAATTTCAAACTAGTGCTAATACCATCAGCAAACATGACAAAAAGCATCTGCTCAAATTTTTGAAACTGTTGTTTATTTTTGACACTACAGAACTTAGTAACTCAAAAATATTTGACAACTTGAATGTATTTATGTCACATTGTATTTGACATCTAAACATTATACTCACAACATGAAGCTATTCAAAATCTGCTCTATATAGTGCTAAAAACTCTGTAACAAAATTTTCAAACCATATGAAATACTCTTTTGAAACAACTCTCCATATTTGAGTTTTTGCTATTTAAATCAATTTTGATTCACATGCTATAGTCAAGTAGGGATTTCATTTTTCAGTTATAATGCGTGAAATTTATGTTGCATACTAAATTCAACCAGCCACAAATTTCCAATGTTTATAGCTCATTAACAACTTAAATTGTCATACATATGGTTTGCCATTTTATAAAACATAATGGATTTTTCTAACATAATCACAATTTCCATGGTAGAAATGCTTGAAAGAAATATGGTCATGGCATGCCATGATACCAAGATATGCACAAATAAATTTGTTTAGAATATGGATATGTTTAACTTGCAACTGCTCTGCTACACATGTAAGCAAAAATGTGAAAAAAAAATTAAATAAATGTATTTTAAAATGATATGATAAGTATTTTTTTAAGTTAGATTTTAAATAAACATAAATTCATAAGATGTTAAAAATAATAGATTGATATATTGCAATTTTTGGTAAGAAAAATGATTTAGTTATGATTGATTAGACATGCATTTATGTCTTAGGTAGTGAGGTGGAAGATAAAATAATTACTTTTTGGAAACTCTAATTAATTCATCACAATTGTAAAAAAGATAAAGCAGTGATATTGCTATCAGGATTTAACTGTGTGTTTTTGAGTCAAACTCATTGACCCATGTTTCATGAGTAGTGATTCAACATGAATCCATCTCTCATGAGAATAAATGGAACCCTTAACACTCATTGGTAAATCCATCCTTGCTTGCTAGCGAAGTATGAGAGGTGCTGGAACTTTTGGAACAAATGGAGCAAGCAAGTAAACTTTCAAATTAGAATGCATTGTTCATTGTTCTCTCACCATGTGCTAATTCAATTTCTCATTAATGACCGCTGCAAGAAAACACTAATTTACCGGTACACTATCCAGATACCAATTGTAATGTCTACATTTCCCTTTTCAATTTTGAATATATATTTTGTGTTCCTCTTCATAATCTAAAATAATTCTTCTGATATCTCTTATATAGCTATCATGTATAAAGATTTGTGACTCTTTTGATGTCCTTAGTTTAATTTTAGTTTTATTATATTATGATTCAATACTAGTTAGAGTATTTATTTTAGAATTAATTTATATTATACCATTTTTAATAATATTATTTATCATTTATTTATTTTTTCTATATTATCATAATATCAAGTTTATATCGTAATTATATATATATAATTTCATACTTCATTAATATATTATACTCCTTTATTATTATATCAATAGTTGATAATATTATATTCAATTATGTATATTGATATTATTTAATATCTTTATTATTTATTAAACCCTTCTCCTAGAGGAGGAAATTATGATTATAGTTCTAAGTGGGGACATAACAATAACCAAAAAATTATATAGGGTATAACAAGGTGCACAAGCCCAAATGGTCAATCTCATACTCCTAAGGACATATTATGGTGCATAATATATATATATATATATATATATATATATATATATATATATATATATATATATATATATATATATATATATATATATATATATATATATATATATATATATATATAATTTATGTGAGTTCCTTTCTTAAAGTGTGACATAATTTAGAATTTATTAAAATATAAATATATTTTCATAATGTAATAATTAAAGCTAAACACAATTTATATTAAAAAATAGACTATTTAAAAATATCTAACATTAATTACAAAAAAATACAGATAAAATATATTTTCAATATTTGAGTATTAAAATTTAATAAAACTAAAATATTTAAAATCTTTTTAATATTTTTTTAAATTGATTATGATTCATATATTTGAAGTATACTATTTTTATATAAATTTAATTAAAAAAAATATTTATAATTTTGATTGTAAGATCATTTGGAGATGAATATTTCAAATCTTTATAATTTATGACATGTAAGATTAAAGAATTTAAAATAAAAGATTTAAAGTTTAAAATTCTTTGTATGATTAATAAGTCTAAAGTTTATAACTTTCTAAATATTCAATGTGATTATGTGTTTCAATATTTACTTCTATTTATTGAGTATTATACAAGCATCATGTAGTAAATATATTGTTCCTACATTACATGTATTTCTAGGCATCTTTCTTTCTCTTATATGAAACTTAAGATAGATCGTCTAAAAATTTGCATTCATGAGCAACTTGGTAATATGAACCATTATAATATTTAAAGGCTTCACAATGTCAAACATCTAAATTTTATTTTAAAATTATAAAATTATATTTCAACAAAATTTAATGGCTTCTAATGTGTCTTGAGAAAATTATAATGCAATCTATGACTAACAGCTGTGCTCTTCAATAATATTTTCCTGTATTATTTGGTATAATATCTTATTGCATCCTTCTCTTACCATTTTCCAAGACAACATTAGAAGCCGCCATTAAATTTTTTGAGTGAAAAAATGTCCTGTGAACCCAAGCATGCCACTCTCACCGAAAATTTACACCAAATCCATAATAGATTAAAAATTTGGAAAGAAAAATAGTCTCACAATGCTATGTATAGGCTTCAAAATGAACCGTCGGAGTAAATGGGTTAAGCAATCTTTCTCAATTATTAATCTAGTACAATCATCCATTTCATTATGGTGTGATATAACAAAATTACTAGTATAGACTTACCAAGGCAAAAGCCCCCACTGCTAGAGCTCCCATTTCAGCTATATGCTCACGATGTGTGTGCTTGTTTGCCTCTTACTTTGCATAGAAATTAGAGGAGTAAGGTGCTAAAGAATAAGCCCCCAATGTGGATCCAACCCAAAGGTTTGGAGTCTGTAAACTGGTCTAAGGTGTGTTTTGCTACAAACATACAAAAATGATTGATTTTTCTTGTGCGCTCTCCTTCAAGTTTCCTTGTGGTTGGGCATCGATAAAATCAGGTTACATGACATTGTAGGTCTCTGTATTAGCTATATAGCCATATAATTTATTTTTTATCTAAACTATTTCAAGCCTTTCATATATAATTTCTTTTGAATGTATGTCCATCTTTTGTCAAAAACCAACATGTACTGATTAGGCTATAGATTTTAGCCCATTCATCGAATTTTGGAACAACTTAGTTTTTAAGAAACTAGATTCCATTCTACACACTTTGAAAAAAATAAGTTTTGATTTTAGATTAGTTTTAATAACTTCTAGGGGGAGTAGATAGATATTTCACATTTTTGGGATGCGTCTAATTAAAAAATTCATTAAAAAAAATACACATTATAAAATTACCCAATTAGGTAACTTTTGACTAGAGCGATTAAAGAATTTCAAAAAAAAAGTTAAAATTTTAGGAGGGCCACACTTTGTATTGTGTTATGTTTTTTTGGAATAAAGAGTACCACTTTCTGTGGCCCCCTTTTTTGAGGACCTAAAACTAAACCGTTTTGAAAAAAAATTAGTAGTTTAGAAACTAGATTCAAAGGATGACTACTTTTGTTTTTTGTCATATCTTAAAATTTTGAGCATAACTATCTTCAAATTCTTGTTGAAGTTCATAAATTGTTGATTTCAAAAAAAGGTGTCCCTTTTGGCATGACAACTTGGCGCACTTACCCATATGCCATAAAGAAATCAAGTGAGATCTCACCTCCATATAGAAAGAACATCCTTTAATAAGAGCCCCACATGGAGATAACCAACTAGAGAAGACCTTCAAAAAGAAAAAGGAAGATAAGGGAGAAAGAGTGATCCCCTCAAAAAATGATGATTTAGAGGTAAGGAAGAGAACATGTTAAAGATATATTGTAGATAAGATCAAAAGGTACAAGTGGATAATGATTCTAGATCAACTAGAGGATGGTGACAATGTAGTCGAAAGTGATATGCAACTTCAAAATTATGAGACATTAGAGCATAATTTAGGGACCACTAAAAAGGAAATATCTATGAAGAGTATAAAGAGGGTCACGAGACCATGGAAAAGAGAGTGGATGAACAAATTATGGATAAGAACAAGTAAAAGGAGGAGAATCAAAGGTTGGTAACTTATTACATGAATGCATGCAAACCAATTCAATAGATAGATCACAAAGTCACATCACCACTCACTCTTAAGAGGGGAGACATTGACATGATGGAGTCTACAACAATCACACTTCAAGATACTTGATATTGGGTGAACAAAGTTATACATGAAGGATTAGCATTCCTCCCAAGGTTGATATAGTAGTTTCAAATACTCATGACCCTAAAAGATGGATTTCATACTTTTGTTAGTCTTTGGAATGAGGTTCAACTTATCTGAAAAAAGATTACACCTTAGCTACATGTTATGATGGACAATATTAAGTGACTATTAGAGAGATACTAGAGAGAGAGAGAGAGAGAGAGAGAGAGAGAGAGAGAGAGAGAGAGAGAGAGAGAGAGAGAGAGAGAGAGAGAGAGAGAGAGAGAGAGAGAGAGAGAGAGAGATGCCACTTTACTTTGGCTCATATGTTGGAGGCTTTGAAGAAGATAAGGGATGATACTAATCATCTTGGTACTTTAGTCCACAACATAGTTACACATATTTTAGGTACCATTATAGTTGCCTTCAATTTTGAGAGGATCAACATAGTAATTATAAACATAAATATTTTGAGTTAAAGATTGAGATCTTTCAATGGTAGGGAGAATGGTATCATCAGGAGGGGGACCTTAGAGTGTCTCACACCTTTTAAAGTTCTCCTGAATTCAGTAGAAAATAATGCATCAAATTAGGAAAGTACCATTATGGAAGGTAAGGGAAAAATATGGATATAGTAGAGAGGAAGAATCACTTCACACCTACACCTCCAATTGACGAAGTAAAAAACATGGTGTCTAGATTCCTTGAACTAGCAAAAAGAGAAAGAGATAAAGGAAATATCATTTTGGATAATTATTTGATGTAAGCCCATGTGGCACTTATTTTCTCATTGCATTTTGTTGTCCAGGTATCTAATTATGATTGGCTCTACATTTGAGGCATCTTTTGATTGGTTGCTACATCAATAGATTTTTTCTATTGGTCAATTTTGGGATACTTGAATCTCATTGGTTGATAAGGTGGAAAGCCTAGTGAGGGTTTTTAGGATTTAATCTAGCTTATTGATTCAAATTTAATGTTGGTCATTATTGTATTTGAGCTCCTTATATAAGGAAATCTCCTCTCATTTGTAAAAGAATACGTCAAGATGAATTATTACAAAGATAATCATCAATTTTGTCTTCTTATCATTATTGTATTTTTAATGGTTCACTAGCACAAATATTAAACAATCTACAAATGAGACACATTTATATGCATCAACATTTTATAGCAATTGTATTGCTCTCTAACTATAGAAAACTAACAATCAACAATTTAGAGAACCACATAAGTTCAAACAAAACACATATCTGTAGAAAAAGGAAGATGTACATAACTATTAGAAAAGCTCCACATTTGTAGTCTGTTCCAACTACATTGCAGTATCTGTTGCATGCTCCTGGAAATCTGCACAACAGAAATCCACGTCTTCTTGTGGATTGAGTTCTACCTTTCATGCAATCATCCACAAACAAAATCTAGAATCTTCCTATACTCGTATACATGCCTAGTATTTGATGGTCGTATTGGTCATTTTTCCACTTTTGAACCATATTGAAACATAATAAGACCACATTAATTGATAGGCTAAATGTTTAGAGAACCGTCAATATGACAAGTAAATTTAAATAATACTAAATTGTTAATATTTGTTAGAGGAAACTTAGTATTTTATTTATTAACATACAAAAATATGATTTTATAATATGTATAATATACATAAATGATAATTATATATTATTTTATATTATCAATGTTTCTATTTAGATATGTTTCTATTTTGATGATTGTATATTTATATTAATTTAAAATCTTATTGAAATAAGATATAATAAATTTTAAAAACTTATTTTTAGTAATTTATAATATTAAGTATGCATTAATTTTAGTAATTTATAATATATAGTATGCATTTTTATATTATTTGCTATATAATTATGTTAATTTAAAAATCTTAGTAGACTTTTGGATGCATTTCTATTACTTTAATCAATCAACAAAAATGTACTTCTATTTTTTAGTGTCATTATAAGTGTTATCTCTAATATATTTCTTCATTGTCCAAATTTACATTATCAGATTTGTCTTTTTAATTAACAAGAGCTCTATGCACAGAGCTTGAGTCCCTGCCTCGTGCTATTAGTCATTCATATTTTGAAAATTATAAAATAAAAATAATTATAATACTGTAACATAGTCTTAAATATAAAATGTAAAATTATAAACTTTTTTTATATTATTTAATTTTTATAACAATAATTCTCAAATTACATCAAAACTTATAAAATTAATTACATGAATATAATATATATAAAACATAAACAAAAATTCAAAACAAAATAATAAAATCAAAACCAACAAAAATTATCAATCCTCAAATTAAATAAAAAAATTATTATAACAAAACATTCTTTTCATAATTAAAAATATACTGTAGGCACTCATTCGCTATTGTAGAAATATGTGGAAATCAGTCTAGAATAGTCTAGTCGATTCTATGCATTCTAGAGCTGACAATGACAACAACCTTGATGAGGATTTTCTTAGAATCTGTCAATTCTACTGATTTAATGAGAGGATGGCCTTTGCGGCAATGAATTTTTCAAAATATGTATGTAATTCCTTTGTAATCCATCAATTCTACCCACAGGGTATGCCTCACAAGTGATTGCCATTTGTGAATAAGACAGCTGGGAGGGTTGAAAGCCAACATTATAATTTTTTGAGCACTCTTGAAATGATACTAAGTTTTTTATACAATTAAAACTTTGCAAACCAATAGACGACTACAAATTGACTATAAACTCAGCTACCCTAGCCCAACTAAACCGTGAGACAATTTTTTTTTTGCAAATCGGCACCTAGAGGCCTTGATTTGCAACATGGGTATGATCTTTAGATCTAAAATTTTTAAATTTAGATCTAGTATTTTTATTTAATCTCTACAATTATTTTGACTGTATTATTTCAAAATTTTTTTTTCCCTTTGGGCAGGTAGCAGAGAATTTTTTTTGCAGGTACAAGGTTGTCAGATCCCAGCCTTACATAGAGGGATATTCCTCTATTATTTATTGCAGCGGGCAACAATCCTTTTTTTTGGCAGGTCTTAGTAGTTAAATTTGGCACCAGACTCAAAAAATTTGGTGCATTCAATACCACCAGATCCCGATGATCACAACCTCCACTCGACGACTCAATTTTCATTTTATACACCTGCGGGGTTCAATATAAATCGCGCTAAAGGCTTCAATATGGTCGATGTGTGATTTTAAATCCCAACCACCAGTGGCTATTTAAACACTGGTGACAAAATTCAAAACTAACATATTGATCCCCGTGCACATTTCTGAGAACGAACCCCAAACTGCCACATGTCCTCGCCTCCACATGGACTGCAACCCCGCCTACTTTGTGACACATGTCTTCCTTTTGCCTTTCCATGCGGTGAACAGTCTCTAACCCACGCGACACCAAATGAGGACACACAAAAAAATAACAGTCCACCATGTGGTGTTTTTCTTACGCCACGTCTTTGTAGACTTCACATCCACTAGATAGACATGTGTTTGCCATGTAGGCATCCCTGTCATGCCACATAAGTAGACTGTCAGCAATTTGTATGGTGCCACCTCAGCTACCACCATAGCTAGCTGTATAGCCATACCTCTGACACGTGCACAGTCTATACTGTACGAATGGTCTAGTCCACTGACACGTCACCCAACTGGTCTTTTTTTGTTGACATCAACAAAGTATGAGGTTAAAATTGACGATCGCTTGATCGTCAAAATTGGGCTATTTTTAACTACTGTGACGGTCGTTTGAACATCAAATTTAAGATAGTATTTTTCTTGCTAGACCTCTCTCTGGATTGCTTTTTGATTTGGCAGCTTGACTTTGTGAGCCCATAATTTGGTCATACAGACTTTGATTTAGGTGTGACTTTTTTTGAAATTGGGTAGAATTTTCTAAACTTTTTAGTGATGGTGTTCTTTTTTGGTTTTGGTGCAAGGATTTTTCAAAAATTGCATTTTTTGGTGATTGTACCTGCTTAATCTTGCATTTTGCAACTTCAAACACTTTGTACAGGCTCATTTGGACATGAAAATAGGTTCCATTTTTTTGAAAGTGTGTTATTTTTTGTCTACTTTCTAGATCTATAGTTAGATTCTAGGGTTCTGTGGACAAAAATCTCACTTTTAGAATTAGGGCTTTTTCTACATTGTAAAGCTTTGATTACTTTTTAGAATTTTTGTACATTTGAGCTACAGTGCTTAGTGATAGATTTGGGCCTCAAAAGTTAGTTGTAAAAGCAAAATCAAAAAGTCCACTTTGTTCATTTTGACAAGAGGCCCATTGTATGCACACTACTTATAAAGTGCCAAAAGCATCTTTTTTTTTGGGGGGGGGGGTGTCTTTTGATTGAGTGAAAATAGGGTGTGTGTACTATGTTCTTGTGTCTCTCTTTTGTGCTCTTTTCATTTTCTACATTATGGGTTCATTTAAATGTCCACCTCTAACTTCACGCAATTATTCTACATGGAAATATATTGCATGGAGTAGATTAATGGAAAAAAGTTATAGTCTTTATGTTAATGGTACAATTACCAAACCTACTAATGCTAAAGAACTCATTGAATGGAAAAAACAAGACCAATAGGCTTTAGGAATTATCAGGAGTTGTGTACATAGAGATCTCTTCTTCCATATTGCCAGTTTCAAAGAATCCAAACCAGCTTGGGAAAAACTTGAATCATTGTATGGTATGGTGGATGAAGAAAAGTGATTTTAGATTGAAGATGATCTACTTCTCTTGGATCCAAAGAACTTTGACACAATTCAAGATTACATCAACAAAGCCAATGAGTATAGGGAACTACTTAAAGATTGTGGAAATCCCATGAAGGATGACAGGTTGATTCATCACATCCTGAAGAGGCTACCTTTAGAGTATACATGATTTTTTTTGAGTTTTAATACTCATAGGTTGACCATGGGAACTGCTTACCAGAAGCCTTCATTTGATGCATTTGCAGAGATGCTGATTCTTGAACAATCTCACTTGATGGATTTAGGACTTCTCATGACATCAAAGGCCAAAGCATTGGTGGCTAGTGATGAGCACCAATTAAGTCAAGGAGGGAAAAGTTCTAGCAACAAGAAGAAGAAGTAGTGGAAGAAAAAATCACAATTTGAGACACAATAGTCCTCCTCATAGCAAGGCAATTCTTCTTCCAACAAGAAGGGAAGTATTGAAGAAAATGACAAACTTTTTTGTGCATATTGCAAAAAGCCAAATCATGCTGAGCATCATTGCAAAACTAAAAGAATCGATGAGTTAGAAAATCTACTCAGGAAGAGCAAGATTCAAGTGCCAGGTACTTCCAAGGATTCAACTCCAACCTCTTCAAAGGGTAAAGGGCAAGCACTTATGGAAAACTCAAATTCTTCTTCATAATGGATATTTGACTCTAGTACCTCATACCATAGGGGTTCTTCAAAGGGAGACTTTTCTTCATTGAAGTAGTTAAAGGTACCACATATCTTTGTGGGAGATGATACTAAAATGGAAGTTGAAGGAAAAGGACATGTTGAAATGGACAATGGGGAATTCAAAGATGTTCTCTACGTTCCAAACCTTAGCTCCAGTATCCTCTTAGTTTACCAAATCACTCACCTTGGAGATGGTCATAAAGTTGAGTTCCTTCTAGATTCAGTGATGATGCGAAGTCTTAGAGATGATTCATTGCTTGGAGTGGGGAAAGTCAATGATGACAAAAGGATTTATTCCTTCTCCCACTTTGTGCCTAAGTCTCCTTCTCAAGCCTTATTGACTCACTCTAATTCACAAACCAATTTATGGCATGAGCGGTTTGGTCATCTTGCCTTTCACTCTCTTCAACAACTTTTCTCAAAACACATGGTCAAAGGTCTATCTTACATCAACTTTTCTAAGGGTGAGTGTTCATCATGTTCAGTGGATATGCATCTCAAGGAGAAGTATGATAAAGGGAAGTCTTCTAAAGCACAATTTGTTCTTCAATTAGTTAACATGGTTTTAGCAAGACCTTTTGCAGTGACATCAGTCATCCAAGGCCGCTACATCCTCACATTTGTTGATGACTTTTCATGATTCATTTGGGTCTACTTCCTTCATCATAAGAGTGAAGTGGTTCATAAGCTTCAAGCCTTCAAGACTCATGTTGAACACAAATGAAGGAAAGCCATCAAGGTTCTACTGGTGGATAATGAGAACAGATATGTGAATAGAAGACTCAAAGACTTTTGCAAACTTGAGGGTATTGGTATTTATAATCCACTAGCATTCAGTCCACACAAAATAGATGTTGCAACTATGAGGATTAGGACTCTCAAGACCATGGCAAGTTGCATGATAAAAGTCAAGTCTCTTGATCCAACACTTGAAGTTGAAGCCATCAACAGTGCCACTCACATACTTAATAGGTCTCCTCATAATGCCTTAGATGGAAAAACTCCTTTTGAGGCATGGTGTGATAGAAAACCAGTTGTGAGTCACCTTAGAGTCTTCAGTTGTCTAGCATGGGCAAACTTATCTTCCAGGGGTTGCAAGGCACCAAGACCTAGGCCTTTTCATAGGATATGAAGAAATGCAAAGGCTTACAAACTTATGGATCTAGAGACTCATGAGATTTTTGTGGAGAAGAATGTTCACTTTGAGGAAAGTTCACCCAACTTATCCTCTAATCCTCTCTGCACTTCATACAATGTGGAAATTAATAGTGACACCAGCGATAGTGCTTCGGAAGATTTAGACACGTGGGGTTCTATTGATAGTTGTAGCAAGATGTCACATCATTATTATAGTCCACATGCTTATATTTCCATAGTGAAAGGTCCAGCACAACATGGTACATGTTGTCTTCCAGCTCCAGCTTTAGTAGATGACTACATGGTAGACATTACAGGTTTGTTCATGGAGTCCAACACCGCAAATTTGGGAGAGGACTTACATCTTCTCATTGATGACAATGATCCTTCTACAGTTGTTGTGAGGGCTCACTCTAATCCTCATGTCCATTCTCTACATGATTAATCTTCATAGGTTGGCATGATTTTGGATCCTTATGTACAACAGTTGTTAGAGGTCTCTTTATTAGTTAAGAAGACAAATGGTTCATTGGGATAGGTTCAACAAACATCCTTTCCAGATCTGCATTCATTCTTTTCAACACAGTTGGAAGGGATGAACATCAGTATCAACACATGGATACTTGAGCAGGTCTCAGGGCCACTATACATCTTCAAGATTGTACTTTTTCCGTTGTTTCTTTCAACAGGGAGGAACATCATCCAACACTTATGGACCAACTTCTTTCTTGGAGCGGCTTTCACTAACAAGCATTCTTCATTTGGGGGGGGGGACTACCTTGTCTCTCTTCCTCTTCTTTCTTATGGGGGGGCTTTTTCCTCTTATGAGGTTTTGTCTCTCTCCTTCTTCACTTATGTATATATTGGATGTATTTTGTAATGGGGGGGTCTTCATTAATCCATCCATCCATGTACCCGTTTTCATCTCTCTTTTTGGGGGAGGGTTTTTCCCATGAGGTTTTCCCTCTTTCTCTGCTTTATGAGAGACTGCATTTCATTATGTACATGGGTACCTAACATGGCCTAGTAGCTAAGACCCATCTTGCATTTCATCCTAGTTTTCGTAAGCTTAAGGGCATTCCCCTAAGTTGCACTTAAGGGGGGGTGTTGGTGTAAATAAGTATTTACTATTTACACTTGCTTAAGTTTACTTAGGTTAATGCATTATTTTATTATTTTATTTTATGAGACACTTAGGAGTTTGTGCACTTTTTTGAGTTGTCATGTTGACAACATAGAAGTATGCAACTTTATTTCAGCACATGGTGTCTACAACACTGGAGTTTGCATCATTTACTGAGTTGTCATGTAGACAACATAGTTAATCGCACTCCCTTTTTAGCACATGTTGTCTACAACACTGATTTGTGTCTTACACCCTTGTAGGCTTATCCTCTCATCATCTCACTTACTTCCGTGCTTAATGGGGGATAACCCATATCTAGTGGACATGTGCCTAGTTGTATGACTTATCATGTAGCTAATTTCGAGGCATTCTAGATGTATCTAAGAGGCCTTTATATACATGCACTTCTAGCGTACTCTTAACGCATATTGGATGAATATATCGTCATTCTAATCATACTCTCTCTTTCTGGTCTACAATTGTGCTTGTTTTTGAGTTCTTAGTTCCTGGGTGAATTTTTTCCTAAGGCAAATTCTTACAATTTTCAATTAATTTTTTTTTATTAGAAACGGGTACCCATTTTTCAAAAATCAAGTACCTATTTTTTACTTTTAAAAAACGGGTACCCATTTCAAAAAAAAATAATTTTTTTATTTTTTGAGAGATTTTAAATGCATTTTAAATGTATATTTTTATTTTTAAAAATGGGCACCCATCTTTTGAATTCAAAATAATGAGTGCTCATTTCTTACAACATGGGGCAGGATTTTTTTTCCTGCCTCAAATTTTGGTTTGGGATAGGCTTGGTCAGACCAAGCCTATGCCTTGACCTTTTAAGATTTGGTTAAGGCATTGAATTGACAAATTCATACCTTGCCATTATTTTTAGAGGGTTTTCCTGATAAATTTTTTTTATAAAACAAAAACTCATTAGAGATCTCACTAACCTAATTTCAAAAATATAAATTTTATAGTGTTATGATTTAATTTACTATTTTTGCATTATTTTTTAATCAAGGGTGGTACCTAAATGTAAAATAGCGAGGTTCATTAAAACTTTAATAACCTTTTTATTTTATGATTTTAATAAATTAATTTATATGTCATCATTCTACATACAATTCTTTTGAAGTTAAAAAAAAAGAAATTTTGAACAAATTATGATGTTCATACATGAGAGGTTTTAAAATTTACCTTTATAACCAATTAAAAATTAATAATAATAAAATTATTTAATGAAAAATTAAAGAAAAATGTTATCATCAATCTGTGGTGTGTTAGATAACTTCTTTTAAAAGGATTTACAAAAAAATATTTATTTGTGTCAAATTATGGTGTTCATACATGAGTTTGGTATGGTCGTGAACAAACATTTTGAAAGAGTGGTTTTTAAATATCCCTACCAAAAAAAATAATCTATCATATGGGTACACAAATAATTACATATTCAAAAAATAGGTTTCGAATACTACAATTTTATTTTTGAATTTTTTTATATTCAATTTCTAAATGCATCAAAATTTGACATCAATTGATAAGAAATTTCAAAAATAAGAAAAACACTTCATTTTTTTGGCCCAAAATTAAGACCTAACTTCTTGCACTTACCTCCATACCATAGTTCAAAAGGCACAGCATTTGTACCTTTCTTGACTTGTACTCTATTTAGGGTATAAATAGTAGTACTAACTACTTCTCTCCAATATTTGTATGATACATTCTTCTCCATCATTAATATTCTTGCACAGTCCATTATTGATTTTTTTCTTCTTTCAACTATTTCATTATGAGGAGGGGTCCTTGGTGTTGACATTTGTCTTTTGATTCCTCTGTCATTGCAAAATGTATTGAACTCATGTGAAATAAATTAACCACCTCTGTCAGATCTCAAACACTTTAGACTCTTCCTTATTTCTTTTTCAACTCTAGCTAAATACCACTTAAATAACTGAAAGACATTACATTTAGCTTTAAGAAATATCACAGTCATAATTCTAGAGTAGTCATCCACAAATAAAATGAAAAATTATCTCAATAGTAACTTTTAACACCAAGGGGTCCACAAATGTAAGTTTGAACCAATTCCAAAATATCATTAGCAGTTTATATTTTTTGCTCTTAAAACTAGACTTTTTTGTCATCTTTTCCAATTGACACTATTTACACATATCATTGTTAGACTTCTTTAGTTTGGGCAACCCTCTTCCTTTTTTCATCTTACTTATATTCACCAAATTATCAAAGTTCACATAACATAATCTTTTGTGCCATAACCAAACATCTTCTTGTTGTGTAAATAAATATGTCTCATTTGATAGGTCTAAATAGAATAGTTATCTACTTACTGATTCCAAATAGCTTAAAATTACCATTGTGTATCTTGGCCTTTCTATTGTGAAATTCAACTTTGACACCTAATATGTTCAGCTGTGAAACACTCAACAAATTATAGTTAAGTCCTTTGACCCAGTAAACATTGTCACATGTTATCTTGTCAGTCAGTTGAATAGTACCTTTACCTTTTATGACACATGGGATATCATTACCAAATTTAACACATCCATCATTATATGGACCAATATTTTCAAAATTATCTTTATCACCAGTCATATGATTGGAACATCCACTATCAATTATCCATTTATCACTTTTGTTCACATAATAAATTAATGTACTTTTCTCATCTTCATCAAAATCTTCTTTCATAGAAAAATAGACAACTTCATCATCATTACTCTCAAACTCATTATCAGTCCTTTCTTCAAAAATATAACAAGATTTCTTACCTTTGTCATCCTTGCTTCTCTTGTAGTCTTTGTCATCTCTTCTTTGACTTTGTACTTGCTTTCCTTCCTTTCATCCTTATCATCTCTATTAGGGCATCTAGCAACAATATGAACAACTTTGTTGCATGAAAAACAAATGATAAGTGATTTACCTTTGTATTTACCTTTTCCTCTTCAAAATCTTTTTGCAATGAGGACATCAAGTTCATAAATATCATCATTAAAACCACCACTTTCATTCGTCACATGTTTTTATTTCTTCTTACCAAGAGCTAGTTGTGACTTAAAAGTAGATTCAATAGTAGCAGTTTTGTAGTTATCAAAGTTAGACATCTCAAAACCAATAAGTCTACCAATTAAACCTTCTAAGGTCAAATTGTTACCTGGTGTGCATCTCAATTCTTGGATTACAAAGAGTAATGGAATAGATAGGGATTAGAGTCCTCAATACCATATTTATCATTGTTTCATCTTTGATTTCTCCATTTTCACCTCGAATAGCATTAATAACCTCTTTAACTCTTGTGTAGTATTGTACTATGTTCTCACCTTCCATTATTCTCATGTCATCAAATTTACCTCTCAAGTTTTCTAATTTCTCTCTTAGAAAATTTTCATTACCTCCATATATGGTGTTCAATTTGTCCCACATCTTATTTGCACTGTCATAGTCTTTTAGGTCATCAAAGTTAGCATAGCTTAGGGATGAGGCAATATCCAACATTGCTTAGTTGTTTTTTAGTTTCTATTTTAGTTGTTCAACAACTAGAGGAGTAGTTGTTACCTTTACATATTCATTGTCAAAAAAATTGACAACAACATAAATGATACTAGACATGTGCAACTTCATCAAGGTTTACCATGCAGAAAAGTTCTCCTTGTTTAGCTTGGGTACATCTCTCTTATTAGTAATGATCTTTAGCTTTAATTACCTTCAAAAAAAATTCTATAAGAACTGAGCTCTGATACCAATTATTATAAATGTTTAAAATAACTAAGAGTGGGGTGGGGGGGGGGGGGGTGAATCAATTACTCAAGGTCAATATGTATCACTTTATCAATTAAACAATAATCACTTCACCATTCTGTTTATCCTTTTGTTGCTTAGTCTATACTGTAAAACTATCATAAACACAACTTGCATTGCATAATGAAAGCATTATCAAATGTAAACACACATAAAGCATTCGTCATGATTTTTACACTAAGATTTTACGTGGAAACCCAATTTGGAAAAAAACCACAAACAACATGTCATTCTTTTTCACTCTTTTGAAGTGAGCTCTGTTAGGAGCCAACCCTGTAAGAGGTTAAAAACACATTGTTAAATGTGACTTGGTTAGAGGATTTATTCATCCAGTTAGGAGTGGCTTTGTAAGAGGACTTTGATCATTCCATTTATAATGTCACCTAGTTAAAGAATTTATACAGATTGTTAAGTCTTCAAATGACTATTAGGTCAACCTTTGTTAAAAGGATTTTAATAAAAATTGTTTACAATGACTAGAAAAAAAAGCAAGTTTTGATCTGTATGATTACAACTCACTTTTTTTCTCCTCTAGCTTTGCATTCACTCACACTCTTGTGTGTTTCTGATCAACCTTTCTCTGCATGTCTCTCTTTACATACAAGCTTCGCACATAACACTCATATGCACATGCTGATTGTTCGGCTCTGTATCTCTTTAAATACATATTTTGTGATTTAGCACTTCTACATTGACTGTAAATCTTAAGGTTTACAATCAAGTTAAATTCAATTCATTATATCTGTCCATCTTCTTGATATTCTTTTAGAAAATTCTCTAGAATTCATCTGTGGTCTTTACCTAATCTTTGGCTTGAATCTAATGATCCAACTCATCAATCTTATCTTCAACGCAGTTTACATCTCCCAAGAAACCAACTGAGTCAGCTTGATCTCACGATTTCCTTAAATTCATTCTTATTCTATCACTCAACAATCTCTAAAGTCTAGCACTTAGTCATCACTAAAATACTTGGTTGATGTAAATCTTTCTGGCTTGTCATCAATTGTCTTTCTTAGTCGATGCTAATGCTTGATCAACACTAGATTTGCTTGGCACTAACTGTAGCTTGGTTGACACTAACTGTAGCTTGATTGACACTAGCATTACTCGACACTAACTATATTTTATACTTCTGCTCAGCTTGGCTAAGAATCCTTGACATAAACAATCACTTTGCTTTGGCTTAGCTTTCTTGACATAAACAATCACTCTACTTTATCAAAGCCTATCCAATCAAATGTCCATTGTATCTTTCTTTTCGTAACTCAACCTTTCCTCTAGGTACTATTGTTATGAGAAACTTCTCAAATCTTCTTCATCAATCAAATATATATGTCATTTCAATTAGGTAGCAATATGTCTGATCAGGAGATTTGACATCAATGAAAAAATAACAATTAAGTTTCCAACACTTTATATTGACCCAAGTTTCTTATCTTTATATTGACTACCACTGATCTTACTGGCCACTAAATATCTTGTATTTCAATAATGTCTCTCATTCACAAAGTTTGATTGATCATTCAAGTAAGACAAATTTTCCAAATAAATAATTGCTTTATGCTACAATTTAAAGATAATTTTATTAATTTTTGAACAAATAAAAGATTTCAAAAAAAAATATGATTTTAAATTAATTAATAATTTAATAAGCTCAAGAAATAAATTGATTTTGAAATTGAAATATGCCATGAAAATGGTAGAACTCAAAGATGAAACTTTACAAGAAAAATAAATTGTAGGGGCCTTTATATTTGCATTTTAATTGGCAAAGAAATATGAGAATTTATTAACACTAACTAACTATCCTAAAGTCCATATTTTTCCATGAATGGGGTTTCAACTTGTTAAATATCATCAAATATGAGAAGTTTAGACTCTTCATTTGGAAATATGGTTACCCAAACAACCTGAAGGAATGGTACCCTGTGCATGTTGGACATGACACAAGGCTTTCGCCCTTGACTCTGCTAATACCAATTCTATATTATCCATTCTTATATCCGTGCATGATGCCTCTTGACTGCACTTCAATGTAATTCCATCCTTTGTTGCTAATGTCCCCTTTATATTTTCATAGCAAAACCAGAACCACCTTGCATCAGAAGGAAATAGGATGTCTTCTCCATAACAAATATTAGTTATATCGATTAAAGCCAAAACTATGCTTAGTACATGATTTGACTATTCTACTCGAGAGTTGCGAGCAGACCTATTCTAAAACTTGTTGTAGTAGAACAGATCAATTATTATTGGGTTTCTCACATTTTCCATCTCTACATTCTCATATATTGTATCGCTTTCCACTCCAGAAGCTCCCTGTCATATTATATCATAGAGATTTTGTCAATGAACATTTCATAAAATCTCATAAAAATACCATTCTTTTTATGCTTGTGCTTTACTCTAATTCTGCATCTCATTTATCCTTAGCATTTTCATTGTAATTTTTTTCAAAATAATGATACCAGCCATGTTTTGATTCTCAATCCATTCTTTGTTGATTTTAGCTTGGCGCTCTTCACCTGAATTGAATGGACATCTGCTCTGCTTTTTTCTCTTCCAAGACTTAAACAAAACACACTAAGGAGAAAATTAAGGTTGATAAAAATAAGTCAACTTTGATTATTTAACACTTTTAGTCTTGGAATAAAGCTTAGTGTGAGATGTTTAAGCCATCAGCACACAATCAGAACATGACACAAACAATTAATATAAACAATTTCTCATACGAAATACATTAATAATACTCAAGCATGAAACTACTATTAACTTTTAAAAAGGAGATGCAATTAAATGACCTAATTCCATGGCGAGGACTGTATGTGATATCAGTGATCCTGATATTTGAAGACCCATCACCTATCGCCATGCAGTCATCTCCTACATTTCTATATCATCACAAATTCATCTATACACATCTCTTGGCAAATACTCTTTGCTATCTTATAAGATTATATTAAAGAATAAAAAAAGTCGTCTCTTGTATAATTGATTTCAAAATAGCTTGGTATTCAATCTATAAAATGAAATGTTTTAAATATTATAATTATAAAAGTTTAACATTGATGGGTTGTATAAAAAAATCTTTTCAAACAACTCACCTTTACAAACTCAAAAAGAAGAAACTTTAAATGATTTAATATTTGACCCATTGATCTACCTATTCCAATAATGGTATCTCTTATGTCAATGTTTGTGGATCGGGATGTTTTCAATTCCATCAGTGTTTGGGCTTCTTTTTGGTGCCTCAATTGTAATACCCACAATCTCCACACTCTCACATCCTGTCAAGGTAAGGTGAAATCTAGGGCTGTTTGTCACCTTCAATCCACTCACTGCACTTCCTTTCACATCATTGAAATGAATGACCTGTGGACAAATCAAATTAATTATATGACATTAATCAACGGATGTAGTTATTTTCCCTACAAATTGTATCATTAACTGAATTTCAAAATTAAAATGAAAACATAATGAATTCTTTTGAAAATTTCAAGAAAGTGAATCTGAAAAAGAATCATATTTGACTTTTTTTCTTTTTTCATTTTTTTTCTTTCTTTCATACATTCACCTTAATAAATATTCTCTATGGTTACTATTTATAGGTTACCATTGTAATAGGTTACTAACTGTTGGTCTATTTTTATGTTTTCCCCACCAATTATTTCCTTTACCGTCAATAATTGCCTTCCCTGTCAAATTAAATTGCTGAAGATTCTCAAACAACAACCACACATATGAGTTTTTCCACCTGTTGGGATCTTCGGGTGCAACAATAATTCCATCAACCTACACAAAAATTGGAAAATATCAGTTTTTGCTTGAATTATTGCCATATTCTCCATTCTGTGAGCAAATTTACAGCCCCAGATATTTTTCCACAAAATAAAACATCAAGTTTTATTATTATTATTAGACCAGATATTTTTCCACAAAATCCCCTTTACTTATACATCCTTAATGTTGTTATCGAGCAACATACTTAGATACCTTGTCTTTGATTCATGTTAGGACTTTCCAAACTATATGCAGTGATTTTTCTCACAACTATAGGCTTATGGTTAAGTTATTTAGCACACTCTTAGGGGAAAAAATTTGTAATGGTATTTCTCTTTACCCCTTATTCTTCTTATTCCTTTCAAATTCTTCCCAACACTTTCATTCAACAATTTCAAAACCAAATTGATCCTCAAATTTCTTTGACTTATTTGATGCATTTTAACAATACAAGCTTCTCATAAAAGATGCACATAACAATACAGGCTTCTCATGAATCAGTAGTCGTCAAAAGAGTACAATTTTACCCACCACTGGAAAGATCCAATTTTACTCACCACTGGGAAGATCATATAATATCCAATTTTATATAGAGATTATTCAGAATGAAAGCATGAGTTTTTTCAAAAACTTGTACTTATATATTCTTCTATTATATATCATTCACAATTATACCCACAAATAATATATATCAACTTTAACGAGAGCAAACAAACCACAAATCGATTGAATAGGGAAGATGACCATAACAATCCAAACTTGTGAGGAACAAGAAGTTGATAAAAAGAATTTGATTGTTACACACCAGTACGTAGATGACATAGAATTTATTATTAACGGCACTAGTGTTGCAGTTTGATTGAATTCAGTGATGATGGCGGCCATGGCGGTGATGAGCATGGTGAGGTTTATACTTGTTGGCCTCGTGATGTTCATACGCAGCGTAGCCCGCCGCCCCAACTGCCACAGCCCCAGCTATTTCCGCCTCCTTTTTATGCCTCGCTGCGTGTTGTGGATCCATTTTTGCCTCATGCCCCTCGTACTGCCATTCATTCATACAATTATTAATCATCGACCATTTCATTATTGTTAAGATATAATATAACAAAATTACTAGTATAGACTTACCAAGCCGAAAGCCCCCGCTGCCAGAGCTCCCATCTCGGCCATATGCTCACGATGCTTGTGCTTCTTTGCCTCTTCCTCCTTTGAATTGAAAGAAGAGTGAGGCGCTACAGAATAAGCCCCTGGTGCTGTAATATAAGCCCCGACTTCTTTCTGCCCATGGTGGTGACCTTGACGGTGATGGTGGCTCATCTTCTTTCGTCTACTGAAATGAAGCCCTTGTAGATTGCAAGAGTACCTCAAAAGCCTAGTGAATGGATTAGGATAAGGGGATTTCTTCAATGAGTGGAATTGGGTTCAAAGAATTATGTGATAGAAAAGAGTTGAGGGAAGTGGGGGGTATTTAAAGAGGGAAACAGAGACCGCGTTTACTTAGCAACGAAGAAATCAACGATGAAAACGGTGCCGTGTCACTGGCGCGGTTAAAAAATGGAGGCTGCAATTTCCCCGTGGGTGGGCAATTGGTTATCAGATTACACGGCATACGTTGACCTATCTAGAAGCGTAGACTGTGCTTTGTATTAAGTTTGGAAAAGATAAGATAATTTTAACTATTTAACAAGTGCTTGGTAGGTTTGGTTGCAGGTATCGGAATTGGGAATAAGAATGTGTATTGGGAATAGGAATGGCTATTCCAATAACGATTATTTTTTGGAATGGACATAAGCTCATTTTAGGAGCGAAATGAGAATACATATTCCTATTTCCTGTTCCAATTGAAGCACCAAACCAAAAATAGAAAATATATTCCTAATTTATTATTCCTATTCCAGTAACCAAACAAGCTTGGTTGGTGGAATACGATGTGAATAGGATTAGAAAATTAGAATATGTTTCTAATTCTTTGTTTGTTGCACGGAATGGGATTGGAGAATAGGATTTCAAATTCCTATTTTAGCCCAAAATGAGCTTTTATCCATTCTTAAAAAAACTTGTAATTGGAATGGGCCAATCCCATTCCCATTCTCACTTTCCCAACAGATGGCAAAATATATAATTCGTTGGGTCCGCAAAATAAACTCTCGCTCATGCTTCCGTCGTTTCACTCCGCCATTACAGTCCGCCATTTCATTGCGTAGCAATAGAGTGGGAAGGTTGAGCAATGACAAAAACACATCATATATGAAGATTTTGAGTTGCAAGATGATGGAAAAGACGTTAAATGCATCTTTGTTGCTATTGCTGCTCACAGTGACAACCGTCTACATTTTTGATACAAATTGAGATTTTTAAATTTTTTTCTTATATAGATCTAA
Source organism: Cupressus sempervirens (assembly GCA_028749045.1). NCBI lineage: Eukaryota > Viridiplantae > Streptophyta > Pinopsida > Cupressales > Cupressaceae > Cupressus > Cupressus sempervirens. The sequence continues at coordinate 216,926,875 of CM053784.1, read as the reverse complement.
ATTGAATTATTTTTTCTTATATAGATCTGAAATGAAAAGATATTATATGAAGTGTGGTTTCAGAGAAGTAATTATATAATCATCATTTTTACTAATTATTTTTCTCTATATAATAAAAAAAGAACTCATAGAGAATTATAAAACTACCACACACACACACACACACACACACATTAAGTTAAGGAGTACACTTCAAAGTTTTATAAAAGCTCCTAAGAGGAATTTACATTGTATATTGTCTTGAGTGTTGATTGGCTCCTAACTAAGCATATTTAATTGGTTCCTGTCCATGATATGTTCACATTGTTGTATTGCATTGAAATGCACTATGCATAGGAATTGGTACCAATGTATAGTAGCATGTGTGAAAAGAACTGTTTATAATAAAAAAATATATTATCTTTACAATAAATTGAAATAATTAACCAAATATAATAATATATTAAAATATATAAAATATATTAAAATATAAATGTCACTGTATTCCAATTCCAATTTTGTACAAACAAACAAAGGAGTAACATATTCCCAATCAAATACCAGGCGAACCAAACAAGAATGGGGTTGCTCTTTCCATTCTCATTCCCTATTTCCTTTCCCATTCCAATTTTCCATTCTAATTCTCCATTCCTATGCCTGCAACCAAACAAGCCCTTAATGTGTGATGTTTATGTCATCTGGTCCCCCATCGACTTCAATAGCCTAAAATTGCTGCCATTTTGTATAAGATAGGTTTTGCTAGTATTTTATCATGTCTAATTTGGACGGTGAGACATTACCATTGAAACCAAAATTTCTTAAATAAACCGTTTGATCTGTTTAGGATCTATAATCCCGTATTGAATGAGAGTAAAATGCTCACAAAGGTATAATAATTGGTTTTCCAACTTTTAAAACCATATTTATATTATAATAAAAGGAAAAATTTCTTCACTACAATTTCTTCTATCATTTGCATTTTATTTGTCTATATAATTTGTCAAATATTAGATACAATTTTATAACGAAAAATAAATTTATGTGTTTATACATAAAATTTACTATTAATTGTAAATTTTTTTCATTTAATAGGGGTTTATCCTAAAGTTTGCTTGGTCATACAGGAAGAGACATAGAAAGGAAGATTCTTCATATAATAATATGATTTTAGCCACATTTATCTAATGATTGTGCATAAGTCTTAAGAACAAGGTAGAACTTTTTCTCATCAAATTAATTTTTACATAATATTTTGATTCACAATTCACTTCACATCAAAGAATCTTCACACAATCTATCTTTAATTGTATGAAGCCAACTTAGACTTGTTTTTTCCTTCGTTTTCAAGTGATTAGTGTCTTTCAAACTACTTGATATACTTTATTTATCAACTTTATAAATGGTCACTAAATATCCTCTTACAAAAACCTTCTATCATAGTTGAGTTTAATTAGTATAGTCTAGGGAAATATGGAGATAAGGTAAATAGGGAAATTGACACCTCCATTTTCACCATTGTACATTCTAAAGCAACATCTCCTACTAGGCTCAAGAGAAGACTCAAAGTGTTGAATGAGGTAACGATCCTTCACTAAATAGGTGATAATAAAAATGAAAATTATGGAAACATATAATATAAATAATAATTTAGACTTGAGGTACTAATAATTTGAAAATACCAAATTGATATAAACTAACAAAGAACTACAAAGTATAAAAATAGAACCTAGAATGTAGATCTAACTTGTCACTACAATCGGGAGAAAAATGCAAGTTATAATTGGTGATCTATACTATATTTTTGAACTATTTCTTTATCTTTCTATATTTTATTTGACAACTCTATAACTTGTTCACATACACACAAAAATGGGGGGAAAGGTTGTTTAAAGAGGTTTGGGATGTTAAAGTAGTCATAATGCATTTTTTATTGTTTAGTCTACTAGCCATATTTTTGCTCACCATCTTGGTGCACACATCCATGCAATATTGAAAAAAGGTTAAAGTAATAAGAAATCAAGAAATATAAACATCTTTATATTAGAAATGTTTAGAAATGTTTATATCAGTTACTCAAGGTCAATATGTACCACTTGAATAATTAAACAATAAATACTTCACTATTATGCTTATCATGTTGTTGCTCGATCTATACTGTAAATCTTTCATAAACATAACTTGCATTGCATAACAAAAGAATTATCAAATGTAAAGATACATAAAGCATTCATCACAATTTTGACACTAGGATTTTATGTTGAAACCTAATTTGGGAAAAACTACTAGCAACATGTCACTCTTTCGAAGTGAGCTCTATTAGGAGCCAACACTGTTAAAGGTTACAAAACACATTATTACATCTGACCTGGTTAGAGGATTTACTCACCTTGTAGCAGTGGCCTTGTAAGAGGACTTTGATCATTCCATTTAGAATGTTACCTAGTTAAAGGATTTACACAGAATATTAAGTCTTCAAATGACTGTTAGGTCAACCTTTGTTAAAAGGATTTCAATACAAACTATTTACAATGACTTGAAAGTAAACAATATGTTTTGATTTGTGTGACTAGAACTCACTTTTTTAGATTTAGATCTATGTTTAGTCCTTGTGTTGGTTTACTAATAAGCCTTCAATTGACATTTCTAATCTTGATTTTCTTGGACACCCTTAAAGAAATCACTCCATTTTTATCATCAACACTTAAACCTTCTTCTCTTATGTACTTATTAATAACAACATCATATCTACAAGATTTCTCCTTTAGCTTCACATTCACTCACACTCTTGTGCATTTCTAATCAACCTTACTATGTATGTCTCTCTTCACATACAAGCTTCACACATACACACTCATACACATCACACACATCAACATGCACACATTGATTTTTTGGGTTTGTATCTCTTGAAATAGGCAATTTATGCTTTATCATTTTCTACATCTAGTGTAGATCTTAGTGTTTACGATCAGGTTCAACTCGATTCACTATATATATCCATCTTGTTGATCTTCTTCTATAAAATTATCTAGAGTTCTTCTATTAGGTCTTTACCTAATCCTTGCCTTGAATTTAATGGTCCAATTCATCAATCTTATATTCAATGTAGTTTACATCTCCCAAGAAATCAACTAAGTTGACTTGATCTCACAATTTCCTTGAATTCATTCTTATACTATCACTCAACAATCTCTAAAGTATGCCACTTTGTCATAACTGAAATACTCTATTGTTGTAAAGCATTCTAGCTCAACATCAATTGTCATGCTCATGTTGATGCTAATGCTTGGTCAACACTAGATTTGCTCGGTACTAATTGTAGCTCGGTTGACACTAGCATTACTTAGCACTAATTATATTTTATAATTCTTCTTTGCTTGGCTTAGCTTTCTTGAAATGAACAATCACTTTGCTTTATCAAACTCTATCTAATCAAATGTCCATTGTAACTTCCTTTTCATAACTCAATCTTTCCTCTAGGTGCTATTGTTATGAGCAACTTCTCAAATCCTCTCTATAAATCAAATAAATATGATATATAGATTAGGTAGTAATATGTCTGATCAACAGATTTGAAATCAATGACAAAACAATAATTATTCCAATTGTAAGTTTCCAACAATCTCCATCTTTGACATTGATGGCAACATCTCAAACATCTGAATACTAGTAATAGCTTGGTTACCATACAATCTAAATGCTTTTATTACTGATAGTCTTATTCTTCTTTTATGAATTTCTCTCTCTGAATCTCTCTTAGGAGTAATTTCTCCCTCTTTCTGTAATCTCTCCTTCTATAAAATTTTGAAGTTCTCCCTCTTAAGTAATCTCTACCTCTTTAATGCCAAATACATGTAGCTATCTTAGCTTCAAAGTCTTCATACTTTTGAATTATGTAGATTTAGCATATCTCACCAATATTTTTCATCTATCTATGACTGATCAATTATGCTACATTGAATTATCTACCTTAGGCACTTCCCAAAGTAGAGTTATCTTGCATCACTGGGTAGGATAGTCTGATTAGTATATGTGATGCAATGCACATGGCCTGCTTAAGTAGCTTTGATTAGGGGAATCACCCATAGTTTACTTTTAAGATATTTATGAGCATTTTTAGGTAAGGGTTTTGTGAATATGTCAGCAATTTGTTCCTTGGTATTCACATATTCTAACTTCACTTCTTTGTCTTGAACTAATTCCCTCAAGTAGTAATACTTGATAGCAATGTGCTTTGTCTTAGTGTGCATCATTGGAATCTTTGAAATGTTGATAGCACTTGTTTTATCACAATAGATAACCATTGGATCTATAATTTCTTCTTTCATACCTTTTAGTAACCATTTGATCCACATAATATTTGAACAGTTCATTGCAACTCCCACATACTCGGCTTCAGCTATATATTGGGAAATACAATTCTAATTCTTGCTTGTCCATGACACCAATCTCTTTCCTAGAAAGAATGCACATTCCCTATTTTTTTTTTCTCATCAATATTTCCTACCCAATCTGAGTCAGTAAACATCCTTAGTTCAAACTTATCATTTGTTTTGTAATACAATCCATAGTCTTATGTACCTTTGAAATATCTCATTATCATTTTCATTGTAATCATGTGATTCTATTTAGTATTTTTTGAAAATCTTGCAACTATCCCAACTACCAAAGCAATATCTGGTATGTTGTGAACAACATATTGTAATTTTTGAATCATGGATATGTATAGGGTTTGGTTCACATTAGAATCTAATCATCAGTCTTAGATGGCTTATGTCTAGTAGACATAGGTGTACTCACTAGCCTAGAATCTTCCATACCAAAAGTCTTTGGTATCTCCTTGATATATTTGGATTGTGTAATGAAAATACCAAACTTCATTTGACACACTTGTAGTCCATCAAAAAATTGATTTCACCAAACATAGACATTTCAAATTCCTTCTCCATTTCATCAACAAATGATTTGCATAAATCTTCTCTACCTCCAGATATAATATCATCAACAAATATTTTAGATAACAATACTTCATTGTTCTTACCATTTTTCAAATATAGGTTACTGTTATCATTTATCCTTTCAAAACCAATCTTCACCAAATAGTTATGTAATATTCCATACCATGCTCTTGGGGCTTGCCTCAATCTGTAGAGGGATTTTTTCAATTTACATACCATGTTCTTCTTGTTTGGATCTACAAATCCTTCAAAATATTCAATGTATACTTCTTCCTCTAGTATACCATTTAAAAATGCGGTTTTGACATCCATTTGACATACCTTAAAATTTTTGTAGGCTAAGTATGCAAGAAGAGTTTCAACCCCTTCAAGTCTTGCCATTGGAGCAAAATTTTCTCCATAATCAACTCTTTCTTGAGCATAACCCTTGCATACTAGTCTTGTGTTGTTTCTTCTTACTTCTCCATTCTCATTGAATTTGTTTCTGAAAACCCACTTTGTCCCAATTATATTTTTGTCTTTAGGTCTTGGCACTAAGGTCGAAGTATTGTTCTTCTCAATTTGATCAATTTCTTTGTTCATTGCCTGGATCCAATCTTCATTGTCTAAATCATCCTTTATTGACTTGGGCACAAACTCACAAAGCAAGCATGTGTTATCTTTGAGTCTTTTTCTTGTCATAACATTTATTTTAACATCACTAATGATTTGTTCAGGTTTATGATGTCTTCAGTTTACATGTTTTTCTAGCATAGGTAGTTTCCTTCTTTGATCTTCTACAGGTTCATCATGAAAATTAATATCAAGTTCATTTGCTCTTCCTTTCTTTGGTTTAGGTTCAAGTTCTACATGCTCAATATTTTCTATTTGATGGTCGACATTGCCTGTCTGTGACTGAGTATCTTCAGTCTATTGCTTGACACCCACTGTCTACTGCTTGGCAACTTGCATTTGTATTCCATCATTTCCTCTCTGATGGGAACTTGGAGCTTGACTTGTTTGTTCACTTTGAGTGTTGGGAGCATCAATCATCTACATAGATGAATGTACTACAGTCTTCAGGTTCTTCATTACGTGAAGTGTCACCTCTTTCTGTAAACTCATACTCTCATATTTTCACTTTCGACAACTATGTTAGTGTTAGAATTTAAACATGTATAAGCTTTTATTTTAGTGGAATAACTTAGGTGTTATAAGATAGAGTTGTCATTGCACCAATAGATTGACCTGTGAATGCCCGATACAACCACTAGACTTATAGAACATAGGAGACGGTTAAGCCATGTCATGAATCCCCAAGGGGAACATTGGTGGTTAGTCCAACAATCCCCCCCTTAGCATTACCTGAGGAGATTCGAACCTGTGACAAAGCTCTAATACCATAGTTCAAAAGGCATAGCATTTGTACCTTTCTTGACTTGTACTCTATTCAGGGTATAAATAGTAGTACTAACTGCTTCTCTCGAATATTTCTATGATACATTCTTCTCCATCATTAATGTTCTTGCACAATCCATTATTGATTTGTTTCTTCTTTCAACTATTTCATTTTGAGGAGGGGTTCTTAGTGCTGACATCCGTCTTTTGATTCCTCTATCATTGCAGAATGTATTGAACTCATGTGAAATAAATTAACCACCTTTGTTAAATCTCAAACACTTCAGACTCTTCCTTATTTCTTTTTCAACTCTAGCTAAATGCCACTTAAATAACTGAAAGACATTACATTTAGCTTTAAGAAACATCACAGTCATAATTCTAGAGTAGTCATCCACAAATAAAATGAAAAATGATCTCAATAGTAACTTTTAACACCAAGGGGTCCACAAAGGTTAGTTTGAACCAATTCAAAAATATCATTAGCAGTTTATATGTTTTGCTCTTAAAACTAGACTTTTTTGTCATCTTTCCCAATTGACACTATTTACACATATCATTGTCAGACTTCTCTAGTTTGGGAAACCCTCTTACTTTCTTCATCTTACTTATATTCACCAAATTATCAAAGTTCACATAACATAATCTTTTGTACCATAACCAAACATCTTCTTATTGTGTAAATAAATATGTCTCATTTGATAGGTCTAAATAGAATAGTTATCTACTCACTAGTTCCAATTAGCTTACCATTACCATCATGTATCTTGGCCTTTCTATTGTGAAATTCAACTTTGACACCTAATATGTTCAGCTATGAGACACTCAACAAATTGTAGTTAAGTCCTTTGACCCAGTAAACATTGTCACATGTTACCTTGTCTGTCAGTTGAATAGTACCTTTACCTTTTATAACACATGGGATATCATTACCAAATTTAACACATCCATCATTATATGGACCAATATCTTCAAAATTATCTTTATCACCAGTCATATGATTCGAACATCCACTATCAATTATCCACTTATCACTTTTGTTCACATAATAAATTAATGTACTTTTCTGATCTTCATCAAAATCTTCTTTCATAGAAAAATAGACAACTTCATCATCATTACTCTCAAACTCATTATCGGTCCTTTCTTCAAAAACATAACAAGATTTCTTACCTTTTTCATCCTTGCTTCTCTTTTATTCTTTGTCATCTCTTCTTGGACTTTGTACTTGCTTTCCTTCCTTTCATCCTTATCATCTCTATTAGGGCATCTAGCAACAATATGACCAACTTTGTTGCATGAAAAAAAATTGATAAGTAATTTACCTTTGTATTTACCTTTTCCTCTTCCAAACCTTTTTGCAATGAGGACATCAAGTTCATAAATATCATGATCAAAACTACCACTTTCACTCTTCACATCTTTTCATTTCTTCTTACCAAGAGCTAGTTGAGACTTAAAAGAAGATTCAAAAGTAGCAATTGTGTAGTTATCAAAGTTAGACATCTCAAAACCAGTAAGTCTACCAATTACACCTTCTAAGGTCAAATTGTTACCTAGTATGCATCTCAATTCTTGGATTACAGAGACTCTAATGGAATAGATATGGAGTAGAGTCCTCAATACCATACTTATCATTGTTTCATCTTTGGTTTCTCCATTATCACCTCGAATAGCATTAATAACCTCTTTAACTCTTGTGTAGTATTGTACTATGTTCTCACCTTCCATTATTCTCATGTCATCAAATTTACCTCTCAAGTTTTTTGATTTCTCTCTTAGAAAATTTTCATCACCTCCATATATGGTGTTCAATTTGTCCCACATCTTATTTGCGCTATCATAGTCTTTTAGGTCATCAAAGTCGGCATAGCTTAGGGATGAGGCAATATCCAACATTGCTTAGTTGTGTTTTAGCTTCTATTTTAGTTGTTCAACAGCTAGAGGAGTAGTTGTTACCTTTACATATTCGTTGTCCAAAAAATTGACAACAACATCAATGATACTATACATGTGCAACTTCATCAAGGTTTACCATGCAGAAAAGTTCTCCTTGTTCAGCTTGGGTACAACTCTCTTATTAGTAATGATCTTTAGCTTTAAGTACCTTCAAAATTTTTTCTATAAGCACTGAGCTCTGATACCAATTATTATAAATGTTTAAAATAACTAAGAGTGGGGTGGGGGGGTGAATCAATTACTCAAGGTCAATATGTATCACTTTATCAATTAAATAATAAACACTTCACCATTCTGTTTATCCTTTTTTTGCTTAGTCTATATTGTAAAGCTATCATAAATATAACTTGCATTGCATAAGGAAAACATTATCAAATGTAAACATACATAAAGCATTCATCATGATTTTTATACTAGGATTTTACGTGGAAACCCAATTTGGCAAAAAACCACCAACAACATGTCATTCTTTTTCACTCTTTTGAAGTGAGCTTTGTTAGGAGCTAACCCTATAAGAGGTTACAAAACACATTGTTAAATGTGACTTAGTTAGAGGATTTATTCACCCAGTTAGGAGTGGCTTTGTAAGAGGACTTTGATCATTCCATTTATAATGTCACCTAGTTAAAGAATTTATACAGATTGTTAAGTCTTCAAATGACTATTAGGTCAACCTCTGTTAAAAGGATTTTAATACGAATTGTTTATAATGACTAGAAAAAAAAGTAGGTTTTGATCTGTGTGATTACAACTCACTTGTTTTCTCCTCTAGCTTCGCATTCACTCACACTTTTGTGTGTTTCTGATCAACCTTTCTTTGTATGTCTCTCTTTACATACAAGCTTTGCACATACACATTCATATGCACTGCACATGCACATGCACATGCTGATTGTTCGGCTTTGTATCTCTTAAAATATGCATTTTGTGATTTAGCACTTTCTACATCGACCGTAAATCTTAGGGTTTACAATCAAGTTAAATTCGATTCATTATATCTGTCCATCTTCTTCATATTCTTTTAGAAAATTACCTAGAATTCATCTATGGTCTTTACCTAATCTTTGGCTTGAATTTAATGATCCAACTCATCAATCTTATCTTCAACTCAATTTACATCTCCCAAGAAACCAACTAAGTTAGCTTGATCTCACGATTTCCTTAAATTCATTCTTATACTATCACTCAACAATCTCTAAAGTCTAGCACTTAGTCATCACTAAAATACTTGGTTGATGTAAATCTTTCTGGCTTGTCGTCAATTGTCTTTCTTAGTCGATGCTAATGCTCGATCAACACTAGATTTTCTTGGCACTAACTATAGCTGGGTTGACACTAGCATTACTCGACACTAACTATATTTTATACTTTTGCTCAGCTTGGCTAAGAATCCTTGACATAAGCAATCACTTTGCTTTGGCTTAGCTTTCTTGACATAAACAATCACTTTACTTTATCAAAGCCTATCCAATCAAATGTCCATTGCATCTTTCTTTTCATAACTCAACCTTTCCTCTGGGTACTATTGTTATGAGAAACTTCTCAAATCCTCTTCATCAATCAAATAGATATGTCATTTCGATTAGGTAACAATATGTCTCATCAAGAGATTTGACATCAATGAAAAAATAATAATTAAGTTTCCAACACTTTATATTGACCCAAGTTTCTTATCTTTATATTGACTACCATTGATCTTACTAGCCACTAAACATCTTGTATTTCAATAATGTTTCTCATTCACAAAGTTTGATTGATCATTCAAGTAAGACAAATTTTCAAAATAAATAATTGCTTTATGCTACAATTTAAAGATAATTTTATTAATTTTTGAACAAATAAAAGATTTCAATAAAAAAATATGATTTTAAATTAATTAATAATTTAATAAGCTCAAGAAATAAATTGATTTTGAAATTGAAATATACCATGAAAATGGTAGAACTCAAAGATGAAACTTTACAAGAAAAATAAATTGTAGGGGCTTTTATATTTGCATTTTAATTGGCAAAGAAATATGAGAATTTATTAACACTAACTGACTATCCTAAAGTACATATTTTTCCATGAAGGTTTCAACTTGTTAAATATCATCAAATATGAGAAGTTTAGACACTTCATTTGGAAATATGGTTACCCAAACAACCTAAAGGAATGGTACCCTGTGCATGTTAGACATGACACAAGGCTTTCACCCGTGACTCTGCTAATACAAATTCTATATTATCCATTCTTATATCCATGCATGATCCCTCTTAACTGCACTTCAATGTAATTCCATCCTTTGTTGCTACTGTCCCCTTTATATTTTCATAGCAGAACCAGAACCACCTTGCATCAAAAGGAAATAGGATGTCTTCTACACAACAAATATTAGTTATATCGATTAAAGCCAAAACTATGCTTAGTACATGATTTGACTATTCTACCCGAGAGTTGCAAGCAGACCTATTCTTAGCCTTGTTGCAGTAGAACTGATCAATTATTATTGGGTTTCTAACATTTTCCATCTCTACATTCTCATATATTATATTTCTTGCCACTCCAGAACCTCCCTGTCATATAATATCATAGAGACTTTGTCAATGAGCATTTCATAAAATCTCATAAAAATACCATTCTTTTTATGCTTGTGCTTTACTCTTATTCTGCATCTCATCTATCCTCAACATTTTCACTGTAATTTCTCAATCCATTTGTTGTTGATTTTAGCTTGGCGCCCTTCACCTAAATCGAATTGACGTCTGCTCTACTTTTCCCTCTTCGAAGACTTAAACATCACACAGTAAGGAGAAAATTAAGGTTGATAAAAATAAGTCAACTTTGACTATTTATCACTTTTAGTCTTGGAATAAAGCTTAGTGTGTGATGTTTAAGACATCAGCACACAATCAGGACATGACACAAACAATTAATATAAACAATTTCTCATACCAAATACATCGATAATACTCAAGCATGAAACTATTGTTAACTTTTAAAAAGGAGATGCAATTAAATGACCTAATTCCATGGTGAGGACTGCATGTGATATTAGTGATCCTGATATTTGAAGACCCATCACCTATCGCCATGCAGTCATTTCCTACATTTCCATATCATCACAAATTCATCTATACACATCTCTTGGCAAATACTCTTTGCTATCTTATAAAATTATATTAAAGAATAAAAAAGCTGTCTCTTGTATAATTGATTTCAAAACAGCTTGGTATTCAATCTATAACATGAAATGTTTTATATTATAATTATAGAAGTTTAACATTGATGGGTCGTATAAAAAAATCTTTTCAAACAACTCACCTTTACAAACTCAAAAAGAAGAAACTTTAAATGATTTAATATTTGACCCATTGATCTACCTGTTCCAATAATGGTATCTCTTATGTCATTGTTTGTAGATCAGGATGTATCAATTCCATCAGTGTTTGGGCTTCTTTTTGGTGCCTCAATTGTAACACCCACAATCTCCACACTCTCACATCTTGTCAAGATAAGGTGAAATCTAGGGCTGTTTGTCACCTTCAACCCACTCACTGCACTTCCTTTCACATCATTGAAATGAATGGCCTGTGGACAGATCAAATTAATTATATGACATTAATCAATGGATGCAATTATTCTCCCTACAAATTGTATCATTAACTGAATTTCAAAATTAAAATGAAAACATAATGAATTCTTTTGGAAATTTCAAGAAAGTGAATTTGAAAAAGAATCATATTTGACTTTTTTTCTTTTTTCTTTTTTTCTTTCTTTCATACATTTATAGGTTACTATGGTTACTATTTATAGGTTACCATTGTAATAGGTTACTAACCGTTGGTCTATTTTTATGTTTTCCCCACCAATTATTTCCTTTACCATCAATAATTCTCTTCCCTGTCAAATTAAATTGCTAAAGATTCTCAAACAACAACCACACATGAGTTTTTCCACCTGTTGGGATCTTTGGGTGCAACAATAATTCCATCAACCTACACAAAAATTGGAAAACATCAGTTTTTGCTTGAATTACTACCATATTCTCCATTCTGTGAGCAAATTTATAGCACCAGATATTTTTCCACAAAATAAAATATCAAGTTTTATTATTATTATTAGACCAGATATTTTTCCACAAAATCCCCTTTACTTATACATCCTTCATGTTGCTATCGAGCAACATACTTAGATACCTTATCTTGAGAGTTATAATGGTAGGGTGGTCCTTTGATTCATGTTAGGACTTTCCAAAATATATGTTGTGATTTTTCTCACAACTATAGGCTTATGGTTAAGTTATTTAGCACACTCTTAGGGACAAAAAATTGTAATGGTATTTCTCTTTACCCCCTTATTCTTCTTATTCCTTGCAAATTCTTTCCAACACTTTCATTCAACAATTTCAAAACCAAATTGATCCTCAAATTTCTTTGACTTATTTGATGCATTGTAACAATACAAGCTTCTCATAAAAGATGCACATAACAATACAGGCTTCTCATGAATCAGTAGTCGTCAAAAAGAGTACAATTTTACCCACCACTGAAAAGACCCAATTTTACTCACCATTGGGAAGATCATATAATCTCCAATTTTGCACATCACTCATATAATATCCAATTTTATATAGAGATTATTCAGAACGAAAGCATGAGTTTTTTCAAAAACTTGTACTTATATATTCTTCTATTATATATCATTCACAATTATACCCACAAATAATATATATCAACTTTAACGAGAGCAAACAAAGCACAAATCGATTGAATAGGGAAGATGAACATAACAATCCAAACTTGTGAGGAACAAGAAGTTGATAAAAAGAATTTGATTGTTACACACCAGTACGTAGATGACATAGAATTTATTATTAACGGCACTAGTGTTGCAGTTTGATTGAATTCAGTGATGATGGCGGCCATGGCGGTGATGAGCATGGTGAGGTTTATACTTGTTGGCCTCGTGATGTTCATACGCAGCGTAGCCCGCCGCCCCAACTGCCACAGCCCCAGCTATTTCCGCCTCCTTTTTATGCCTCGCTGCGTGTTGTGGATCCATTTTTGCCTCATGCCCCTCGTACTGCCATTCATTCATACAATTATTAATCATCGACCATTTCATTATTGTTAAGATATAATATAACAAAATTACTAGTATAGACTTACCAAGGCGAAAGCCCCCGCTGCCAGAGCTCCCATCTCGGCCATATGCTCACGGTGCTTGTGCTTTTTTGCATCTTCCTCCTTTGCATTGAAAGAAGAGTGAGGCGCTACAGAATAAGCCCCCGCTGCCAGAGCTCCCATCTCGGCCATATGCTCACGATGCTTGTGCTTCTTTGCCTCTTCCTCCTTTGAATTGAAAGAAGAGTGAGGCGCTACAGAATAAGCCCCTGGTGCTGTAATATAAGCCCCGACTTCTTTCTGCCCATGGTGGTGACCGTGACCGTGACCGTGACCGTGACGGTGACGGTGGCTCATCTTCTTTCGTCTACTGAAATGAAGCCTTTGTAGATTGCAAGAGTACCTCAATGAGTGGAATTAGAAAATAGTTGAGGGAAGTGGTGGGTATTTAAAGAGGGAAACAGAGACCGCGTTTACTTAGCAACGAAGAAAGCAACGAAAAAATGGAGGCTGCAATTTCCCCGCGGGTGGGCAATTGGTTATCAGATTACACGGCATACGTTGACCTATCTAGAAGCGTAGACTGTGCTTTGTATTAAGTTTGGAAAAGATAAAGATAATTTTAACTATTTAACAAGTGCTTGGTTGGTTTGGTTGCAGGTATAGGAATTGGGAATAAGAATGTGTATTGGGAATAGGAATGGCTATTCCAATAACGATTTTTTTTTGGAATGGACATAAGCTCAGTTTAGGATCAAAATGGGAATACATATTCCTATTTCCTATTCCAATTGAAGCACCAAATGAAAAATAGAAAATATATTCCTAATTTATTATTCCTATTCCAGTAACCAAACGAGCTTGGTTGGTGGAATATGATGTGAATAGGATTAGAAAATTAGAATATGTTTCTAATTCTTTGTTTGTTGGACGGAATGGAATTGGAGAATAGGATTTCATATTCCTATTTTAGCCCAAAATGAGCTTTTATCCATTCTTAAAAAAACTTGTAATTGGAATGGGCCAATCCCATTCCCAATCTCACTTTCCCAGCAGATAGCAAAATATATAATTCGTCGGGTCCACAAAATAAACTCTCGCTCAAATTTCTGTTGTTTCACTCCTCCATTGTAGTCGGCCATTTCATTGAGTAGCGACAGAGTGGGAAGGTTGAGCAATGACAGAAACACATTATATATGAAGATTTTGAGTTGCAAGATGATGGGAAAGATGTTAAATGCATCTTTGTTGCTGCTGCTGCTCACGGTGACAACCGTCTACATTTTTTATACAAATTGAGATTTTTAAATTTTTTTCTTATATAGATCTGAATTGAATTATTTTTTCTTATATAGATTTGAAATGAAAAGATATTATATGAAGTGTGGTTTCAAAGAAGTAATTATATAATCATCATCTTTAATAATTATTTTTCTCTATATAATAAGAAAGAACTCATAGAGAATTATAAAACTACCACACACACACACACACACACACACACACACATTAAGTTAAGGAGTACACTTCAAAGTTTTATAAAAGCTCCTAAGAGGAATTTACATTGTATATTGTCTTGAGTGTTGATTGGGTCCTAACTAAGCAGATTTAATTGGTTCATGTCCATGATATGTTCACATTGTTGTATTGCATTGAAATGCACTGTGCATAGGAATTGGTACCAATGTATAGTAGCATGTGTGAAAAGAAGTGTTTATAATTAAAATTATATATTTTCTTTAAAATAAATTGAAATAATTAACCAAATATAATAATATATTAAAGTAAATAAAATATATTAAAATAAATAAAATATATTAAAATATAAACGTAACTGTATTCCAATTCTAATTTTGTACAAAGAAACAAAGGAGTAACATATTCCCAATCAAATACTAGGCAGACCAAACAAGAATGGGGTTGCTCTTTCCATTTTCATTCCCTATTTCCATTCCCATTCTAATTTTCTATTCTAATTCTCCATTCTTATGCCTGCAACCAAAGAAGCCCTTAATGTGTGATGTTAATGTCATCTGGTCCCCCAATGACTTCAATAGCCTAAAATTGCTGCCATTTTGTATAAGATAGGTTTTGCTAGTATTTTATCGTGTCTAATTTGGATAGTGAGACATTACCATTGAAAACAACATTTCTTAAATAAACCATTTGATCTGTTTAGGATCTATAATCCCCTATTGAAAGAGAGTAAAATGCTCATGAAGGTATAATAATTGGTTTTCCAACTTTTTAAACCATATTTATATTATAATAAAAGGAAAAATTTCTTCACTACAATTTCTTCTATCATTTGCATTTTAATTGTCTATATAATTTGTCAAATATTAGATACAATTTTATAATGGAAAAATAAATTTATGTGTTTATACATAAACTTTTCTATTAATTGTAAAGTTTTTTCATTTAATAGGGGTTCATCCTAAAGTTTGCTTGGTCATAGAGGACGGGACATAAAAAGGAAGATTCTTCATATAGTAATATGATTTTAGCCACATTTATCTAATGATTGTGCATAAGTCTTAAGAACAAGGTAGAACTTTTTCTCATCAAATTAATTTTTACATAATATTTTGATTCACAATTCACTTCACATCAAATAATCTTCACACAATCTATCTTTAATTGTATGAAGCCAACTTAGACTTGTTTTTTTCTTCTTTTTCAAGTGATGAGTGTCTTTCGAACTACTTGATATACTTTATTTATCAACTTTATAAATGGTCACTAAATATCCTCTTACAAAAACTTTCTATCATAGTTGAGTTTAATTAGTATAGTATAGGGAAATACGGAGATAAGGTAAATAGGGAAATTGACACCTCCATTTTCACCACTGTACATTCTAAAGCAACATCTCCTACTAGGCTCAAGAGAAGACTCAAAGTGTTGAATGAGGTAACGATTCTTCACTAAATAGGTGATAATAAAAATGAAAATTATGGAAACATATAATATAAATAATAATTTAGACTTGAGGTACTAACAATTTGAAAATACCAAATTGATATAAACTAACAAAGAACTACAAAGTATAAAAATAGAACCTAGAATGTAGATCTAACTTGTCAATACAATCGGGAGAAAAATGCAAGTTTTAATTGGTGATCTATACTATATTTTTGATTAAATTTCTAGGGGATCTTTTATTTCTTTATGTTTCTATGTTTTATTTGACAACTCTGTAACTTGTTCACATACACACAAAAATGGGGGGAAAGGTTGTTTAAAGAGGTTTGGGATGTTAAAGTAGTCATAATGCATTTTTTATTGTTTAGTCTACTAGCCATATTTTTGCTCACCATCTTGGTGCACACATCCATGCAATATTGAAAAAAGGTTAAAGTAATAAGAAATCAAGAAATATAAACATCTTTATATTAGAAATGTTTAGAATAACTAGGGGAGTTGGGGGGGTGAATCAGTTACTCAAGGTCAATATGTACCACTTGAACAATTAAACAATAAATACTTCACTGTTCTGCTTATCATGTTGTTGCTCGATCTATACTATAAATTTGTCATAAACATAACTTGCATTGCATAATGAAAGAATTATCAAATGTAAAGATACATAAAGCATTCATCACAATTTTGACACTAGGATTTTATGTGGAAACCCAATTTGGGAAAAACCACCAGCAACATGTCACTCTTTCGAAGTGAGCTCACTCTTCTTGCTTGTCCATGACACCAATCTCTTTCCTAGAAAGAATGCACCTCCCCTATTATTTTTTTCTCATCAATATTTCCTACCCAATCTGAGTTAGTAAACACCCTTAGTTCAAACTTATCATTTCTTTTGTAATACAATCCATAGTCTTATGTACCTTTCAGATATCTCATTATCATTTTCACTGTAATCACATGATTCTCTTTAGTATTTTTTGAAAATCTTGCAACTATCCCAACTACCAAAGCAATATCTGGTATGTTGTGAACAACATATTGTAATTTTCAAATCATGGATATGTATAGGGTCTAGTTCACATTAGTATCTAATCATTAGTCTTAGATAGCTTATCTATAGTAGACATAGGTGTACTCACTAGCCTAGAATCTTCCATACCAAAAGTCTTTAGTATCTCCTTGATATATTTGGATTGTGTAATGAAAATACCAAACTTCATTTGACACACTTGTAGTCCAACAAAAATTTGATTTCACCAAACATAGACATTTCAAATTCCTTCTCCATTTCATCAACAAATGATTTTTATAAATCTTCTCTTCCTCCAAATATAATATCATCAACAAATATTTCAAATAACAATACTTCATTGTTCTTACCATTTTTCAAATATAGGTTACTATTATCATTTGTCCTTTCAGAACCTTTCAATTTGATGATTATTTTCTTGATAACTTGAAACATTTTCGAAGCAATTGAAAACTACCAAGCAACTTACTACATAGGTTTCTAACAGATTTTACGTGTGAGACAAGTATTGGTGAAAATCTAATGCAAAATAGCTTATCAACTAATTAGGATTAGAGTACAATGAGTGTATTGATTAAAGTAAGCTTAGATTTTAAATAGGGTAAGGTTTCAATCGAGTTTTTATGAGGATTTGGGTTAGTATTAATGTTGAATTAGGGTTTATGTACCTACATTTAAGGTTCTG
The DNA here is from genome assembly GCA_028749045.1 of Cupressus sempervirens. NCBI lineage: Eukaryota > Viridiplantae > Streptophyta > Pinopsida > Cupressales > Cupressaceae > Cupressus > Cupressus sempervirens. The sequence continues at coordinate 216,908,857 of CM053784.1, read as the reverse complement.
ATTAGGATTAAATATAGGTTATAGTTTCACATGTGTCAGAGTTGCAAGTTTTTATTTAATTAGAATTAATGTTTACTTATGGTAAGGATTAATGTTTAGTGAGGGCAAGGTTAATAATAACAATAAAGGTAAGGGTTAGTGTTTGGATTAGGACTAGGGCTAGTTTTTGAATTAAAACCAATGTTATTTTTAGGGGCAAAATTATGCTTATGCTAAGGGTTGGAGTTAAAAATAGTGATAAACTTAGGTAAGGTGATAGTCAATTATGAATCATGGTTCATTTCTCTTTATTACGTAGCTTCCATGAAATAGATATTTGTGATTTTACTATTATATTTCCTTATTTTTCAGTTTGAATTTCTTGCACAATTTCACATTTTCTAGTCTCATGCATCTCAACATTAAGGTGACCATTACCTTGTAAATCTTATGTGATGATTACAACATTCTTGGAAGTGTCCTAAGGCACTTATGATGCATTTGAAAAATTATTTGTAATATTTATTTTCTGTACTATTTATATTATATTCATAAGGGCTGATGGGTTCTATTAGCAATAGTAAAATGAGTTGTGAATTAAATTATACAATATTATATTCCCCACAAGTGGATGCCTAGAATGGGATAATTAATGATATAAGACGTGGATAAAAAAAGTAACTTTAGAGCTTCTCCATGTAGGCACTTAGAAGAGGCAACATGTTTCCCCATATATTTTGACATTTATAAGATCAAATGTAATGTTTATTTTCCACTTCTAGACATCCAATTAGTTAAAGGGAGAGTACTAGAGTCAAAATCAACATTCTTTAAAAAATTTATGGAGGTAATCTCAAGGTTAGAGATTTTTCAAATAAAAATTCTTATTTTGGATCCTTGTTTAGTGTTTTGGAGCTCTCCCCGTGTTCATATAGTGGCTCTTTGGATGTAGAAATTATAGAAGAATAAATAATTTTAGAGTTAAATTGTAGGAATAAGGATAGGAAAAGGCATAAGGAGGCTATTCACAAGTACAAAGGTTTTTCCATGTTGGGGGGAAGAATGCCTTGAAGATATTGTAATTTCACATATATTTGTTGATTGGTCTATTTTGTTTTTGCAAGGATTTCTCCATAAAAAAATCTCATGTAATGTGATGCTCTTCTATCATTGATTTGTGTCTCATTATTTTCTTATTGTGTTGTTTTATTTTATTTATTATTATAAGTTCACATAAGGTAGTCTTAATAAGCATGTTATTTTGGTTGATTTCTAGCACCATGAAGAAGAAGGATCCAGGCACGGTATTTCCATATTATGGAAACTTAATTTTAGATTTGCATATAAGTCTTTAGTATCATTTTGTAGTAATACAAGCCTTATATCCCATCCTTCAATTAATATTTGAAATTAAGGTTGAATTTTCCAACCTTTGGTATGGAAACTTGCATATTTCTCAACAATGAATTTTATGAGCAATGAAAGGATGGACCCTATTATATTTCTTGGAATCTATTATTGAGATAGAAAGTTTACAATAATTGAACAAACATAGTGTAAAATTATGTGGACATTATTTGGAAGAAGTACAATATGAAATACTCTTGTCATAATAATAATAATTTTTTGTATATATTATTATTTATATTTATTCAATTATAGTTATAAGCTTGTTACTTTATTATTAGCATTAGTAATATATAATAATTTTTTAGGGAACTAATAGGCTGCGACCAATTATTTTTATTAAAAAATTATAAATTTTATAGCTCAATTCAATGTGAGCACCAGGAGGAAAGAACTGAGCAAAGAAAATATCCAATATAGCCCATAACTTTTAAAAGTTAAATTAGTTATGAATTTACAACTCTCACTTCTAACAATTGTGGGATATTAATGGCAATATCATTGTCTCTTTACAATAAAAATAAAGCCCCACTTTCAACCAATGACTTTACATTATAAAATTTGTGATCTTGTATTGGATTGTAACATGCACAGGATATTATATTTTACATACTTTCTTCTCTTATGTTTTACATACTTTCTCCTTTGCATACTTAGGGATTACATTAGTCATGCTTTAATTTACAAGGGAGTAGAGATTCATTATTCTCCTTAAAATCTTTGTTATGATAAGAGCGACAAAAAAATAGTTACATGCAAATATAACCAATATCACAAAGGAATAATACACACATAAGAGAAAAAAAGACACATAGATTTAACGTGGTTCGTCCAATTCTTGGGTTATATCCACCAAACTAAAATTCAATGATTTCAACACGATTACAAGCTATAATCTCTTGCAACTTAATACCACCACAAGAAGCTACTAAATTATCATACATACTAAATTCGATAACCCTAAGCCATTTTATACAAGACTTATGTCACTTAAATAATTAGGGCTAGAATATGTCATCCAATAGAAAAATAAATCCTAACGCCTTTTATAATAATAAAGTTAATTTTGGCCTCGAGGAAACTACCCCTCAACCCCACCCTATATTGTCACAGGGAGTACACCTAGGGCTTTTCTTGAAGACCTTTCCTTGGGAATGCACCCTAGACTCGCAAGGGGCCCTGCCCCCAAACCTCTGTATAATAAATTTGGGGGGAAATAATCCAACAGGAAGTGGGACAAATTAACCTCTGAGTCTAATTAGGCTCCACATGACAACAATCTTGCTTCATTGTGATTCCTTTGCTCATTAAGATTCCTTAGAATACCCACAGATTAATCTATCCATATTAAACAAATCCAAACTTGTATACAATCAGGACAACTTATCTATTAATAAGTTATTTTTTAGTAATCCATATCATTATGGTATCATATATGTCTCATATCATAGAACTATAATAACAAGCATTTGCATCAAAATTAGGCATCAACTAGGAAAATATGGCAATCATTTTTAGTAAGCATACAATGGATCATATATAACCAAAGTGTATTAATGTGAATATAAATGTGATGACAATTGTAAGAAAAATATTCATACATATGACCAAAAAGACTAAAGCTAAGAGACTACAATATATTGGAAAGCTTCATTAATGGACATAGACATTAGTATAGATTGATATCATAGTATAAAGGAATTAGTCAAAACCTGATAATATATATGCCATTAGTGATCGTAATAAGCATAACTACCAACACTAGAAATCACAGTAAAGAGTAAAAAACAAGAAAAAATAATAAAAGGAACTCGATCATCAACAAACCAAAACACAACACCTATCAAATAGTGCCAAACCAAATAACCTTATAACTAGGGTGACATCAAGATTTAAACCAATAAAAACGAAGGAAAGAAAAAGAAAGAATATAGATAGATATTTGTATATGTATGTGTGTAAAATTATATCTATATATGTATATGTATGTATGTAAGTATGTATATGTGTGTGTACATACATGAAAATAAGGGGAAATGAAAAAACCAACAAAGATAATGATATAATTTCATAAAGCACATAGTAGACATAAAGGAAAACTTGGAAGTTTCAAGAGAAAAAAATAGAAAAGATAGAAGGAAAATAATAATCCAACAACACTTATCAAAGGCTTAAATGATAATATCAAATAGTTGCATTCTATGATGGAGGTTAGAACATGAGTGAAAAAAGACATAGACAATGAGGATAACAGGGTTTCTAAAGAGGATGTCAACCCGCTAGTTGAGAGCTAAGCAATAAAATGAGAACGAAAGAGAGGAAGAGGGACAAGGCAGACTCTCTAGATGACATTCAGCTGATGACTAAAGCAATAGAGACCATGGAAAAGCTGGAGCTCAAGGCTATAGAGTTGGTCAAAGATACGGTGCCCTAATTTGTTCTCCTGACTTTTCTTTTTTCCCTTGGCTTTTTGGTTTGCTGGGCTTGCCTAGTCCTTTAGAGGCTATTTTTTCATGTGATTGGTTCTAGTGGCCTTTTATGGCCTATTATTTTGTGTTGTTCTGCTTCATGCTTTGAACTTTAATTTGATTTTATTTTGTTTTCTATTGGGTTTCAGGCACCTGTTAAAACTTGTTTTACTTAATAAAAAACAATCCAACAACACTATATAGATATATACATATATATACATATATACATATATATACATATATACATATATATACATATATACATATATATACATATATGTATATATACAAATATATATATATATACATATATATATATATACATATATATATATATATACATATATATATATATACATATATATATATATATATATATATATATATACATATATACATATATGTATATATACAAATATATATATATATATATATATATACACATATATTTATATATACATATATATATATATATATGTATATATACATATATGTATATATATATATATATATATATATTTGTATATATATGTATATATATATATATATATTGTTGGTGTAATTAAATATTACTAATTACACTTTACATAAGCTTAGTTAGGATAATGCATTACATAGTAGTTTGTCATTGAGACACCTAAAAGTTTGTGCCTCAATTATGCACATGGTATTGGAGAGTTCCACTCTAGATGCTGATTAACATAGTATTCCACTATATATTTATATTTATATTGTTGGTGTAATTAAATATTACTAATTACACTTTACATAAGCTTAGTTAGGATAATGCATTACATAGTAGTTTGTCATTGAGACACCTAGAAGTTTGTGCCTCAATTATGCGCATGGTATTGGAGAGTTCCACTCTAGATACTGATAATTGTTATCTCAATCCACCTTTAGAGCACATTTCACATTTTCATCCTCGTCATTGCATAATGGAGAATGATCTACCTTTGGTGGATATGTGAGTCCACCTTGTGTAGGTGATAGGTTATCTTCTCCTTAACATTGCATTTTAAATTGCCTTTCCTATATATGGATCCATATTATGTACATTTTAATCAATCCATTAAACCCCTTGATTCTCATTATCAATAATATCATTCTTGCATATTAATGCATTAGTCTTATCAATCTCTTGTGGAAGTTATCTTGGCCTTTAATTTGATCCTAGGGGTGTTGTAAAGTCACCTAAAACTCTAAAATGGTATTCAAGCTCTCAAGGGGTGAATACCTCTTCTCAAAATAGAAATATTGGCTTGAACCATTTGTGGATGGAGATTTTGATAATTTGGGCATCATCATTATATATCTATTTGGAGGAAATTTGTGGTTTTGTATTTTGTGACTTTCTATTGCAAGTTAAAATTGGATCTTGGTGGTACAAATCAGGGGTTGACATCTCATAGAGGAGGTCCAAAAAAACCCTAAATTAAATTTTATTTCATTCAAATAAAAAATATGTGGCCAAATCTAGAGCCATTTGAGTTTGAGTTTTGGAAGTGCAATGATAGTGATTTAGGAAAAATAAGTCTAGGGGCAATTTTTGAACAATGATATCTTACTCATGTGGATTCTTTATTTTGAGCATTTATATTTTCTTTGGGGTAGAATTTAATTATCTACATAATGGTGTAAGTTATTTTGGGTCTCTATTGCTAAGTTTTTCTGAAAATTGCAAATTCTCTTTTTTAACAACATTCAGGCTCATATGAACTCCTTTTCAGGTGCAATCTTCTTTGAAATTACATAATTTATTTTTGTATTTTTTAGATTGATAAAAATCACACTTCCAATTTTTGGTTTAGTTTTGCAGTTGTAATGCATAACCCTTACTTTGTTCATTTTCATAGTGATCTAAGTCTATTATACCTTTATTGTGGGGTGTAATCACTTGTTGATCTTATTTTACGATGTGATAAGTGTATCATTGATGTAATTATGGGTTATGAAACACATCATGTGGTAATTATTTTGACTAAGGATAATTATGAGTCATGGTCAAAATGAATCATCACACATTGTGGATGGCTTAACCTCTTTCCTTATATTTATGGACTCATTCTTGAACCAAACTCATAGGGGAAACAATATGTTTGGGAGAAAAGAATGATAATATTATAAATTTGATTAATAGTAGCATCTATTTGTGTCTCTTCAATGAAATCTACTTCAAATTAAGAGGTATTCAATTCCCATACATAATTTGGACAATTATTTGGGGGACTTTTGGAGATCCAAATGTTCTTCCTTTCCTAGATGATCCCAGTTCATATTGTCTTCGTATATTTGTCTTCTTGATTGGGATTCCCACTTGCCATGTTATTGGTTCATTATTTATGGAGTTTCACATTTCACATCTAGGAGATGTACTTGAGGGGGTTTCTTTTCTTTTTGATGATAGCATAATAGTTGGAGATACTTCTTCACCTTCTTTCGAGATTGAAATTACTAACTCTAAACTACTTCACTTGTTTTTTCACATCTCATAGGTTATCTTAATGGTGTAATATAATTTTTGTGTTTGGAGTGACCTATTTATTCTTCATAGATGCATACATGGAGACTTTCTTCCTTATTTATCCATTTGCACATGGATTGTCTTCTTTACTATTTGATGTATTTATTTCTTCCCAAGAGGAGACATGTTACTTGTATGCATTGGATCTCTTTTGTTTGTAGGTGCACTTCATCAATATTGGAGCTTCTTTATTATGGGGAGGGGGGCCAGGATATCATGTTCCCTATTATTCTTCCTATGGGGGATTATTTTGTCTATATATACATGATGTATGTAGTTCTTGGGGTGTCTTGAGTTCTCCATCCATCCATGCATATTGTGGATCACTCTTTTTGGGGGAAAATTTTTTCTCATGAGATTTTCCCTCTTTCTCTTCATTACGAGATTGCATTTCATGTATTATGTTGAACATTGTACATGAGTCTCTAACATGGCCTATTATCCAAAACCCATCTTTCATTGTGAGTTTAAGCACATTCCCCTAAGTTGCACTTGTTAGCCCATATATGGACTTTGATTTAATATTTCAAAAACCAACTATTTTCCTATTCATAATGGTCATAAATAAAGTATGTGTCTCTTTTCAATAATATTTTTCAAAAAAAAAAACATTTCAAAGACAATTATATTCAATTTAAACTAGGTTCATATAGATTCAAAAGGTTCAGAAAGGTTTAGCCAAGTTTACATCGATTTAGTGAGGTTCTTACTAGTTTGAGCACCTTAAATCAGAGTTTTAAGGTTCAAATCTTATGAGGGTCCCCATATCATAAACTCATTTCAAATTCAAGGTTTTTAGTTATCTAAAAAATTCAAAAGCTGACTCTGTCTAGTTTTGGGAATTCATATTAGCATGATGATAATTCAGCCATATAGAAGGACGATCGTGCTAGGCCAAAGGTGACCCCATGATATGGTTCCTTTTTATTTTTATTCCATAGAAATTTGTCTCACTATAAAATTTGGGGTTGAATTGCGATGGAAATTTCCAATGGAAGAGGTAGTGTAATGAGAATTTGGCCTTTTTTTTTCAAAGTGCCTTGACATTGTCAATATGCTGACAATGTTGTCGATATTCCAATGAAATCAACAATATAAGGAAAAACAAGGAAAAATTATATCATTTAATGACTTCCAAATTGACTACGTGAAACTCAAATATTGTCAAAGTAGCCACAGAAGCATAGGAATGTAGAGGAAAGAAGGTATCAAATTTTGATGGATTGTGTTATAAGTTAAGCCCCCTCATAGTTTTTCAATTCGTTCATTTATTTATAATTAATGAGAATATATATATTTTGTCTCTTGCTGTGCCCTTGTGATCTTAGTGTCGAAGCAGTTGCAAAAGTAGAGGAAAACAAGTATGAAGTTTTGATGGACAATGTTTTAAATTATGGTCCCTCATAGTTTTTCAATTCATTCATTTATTTATGATTTAGGAGTGAATATATATATTTTTAGTTGACGTGCCCTTGTGATCTACGTCTCTAAAGTGAAGCTACACAATGGAAGCTTTTTTTGAGTTGGGGGAATATAAGGGATTCTAAAAGTCATTAAATTTTGATTGATTATGTTATAGCTTATGCCCCCACTTAGTTTTCCATTCATTCATTTAGGATGTAGGAGTTAATATATATTGTGTCTCTTGTCATGCCCTTGCGATATATGTTTATGAAGTAATCTTTTTTAGTGGAGAAAGAATAAAGGGAAAAGGAAAAGGAAGGGTGTTGTATATATAGTGTAGTACAAGTGGCTTATATACAATCACATTAGTGGCCAACAGGAGCAACATGAGGCAAGGTTAGTCAGTAGTAGTAAGAGTACTAACTATACCATACTATATTGTGTAGAGGCCGACTTTAGTATGGCCATAAATAATAACTAGGCCTAGGATTGTTCATGCTCATTATATGATCATGCAGTAGACAATCCAAATAATCCTTTATCAATTATAGCTACAACCCCACAAAATCTTTTATGTTCCCATGACCTAATTTTGCATTCACTCACTTTCTACCATTATTGACAAGACACATATTCACAAACACATAAGAAGTCAAGAGTAGCACAATGTCAAGGTCTAGAAGGATGATAAAGACTGTGATTGATCATCTTAATCTCACCTTCATAAGGAAATTTAATACATTGATGAATAGGAGAATCAATAGCTTGCATGGTAAAAACCAATGTAAAACAAAGCTTCACTCGGAACTAATTGGAAGTAGGAATGACAACAAAGGTATTACTCATCACTTTACCACATATCTCAACTAGAAAAGGGATGGAACCTTGCAGAGGATACAAGAAACCATTACAAATTTGAAGCCAAGTGTTAGTCGAGTCATAGAAATCATGATGTTTTTTCTTATTATAGAGATGTTCCTCAGTGATGACATTAACCATAAAATTAGGTTCAACAAGAAACCCATAAGAAGGATATTTAGCAATTTGAGTAGTAATATATGGAGGACCATTTGGAGCCTTGATCTTATCAACACCAACGAATGAGATAGTAATGGCTCTAGAACACCTACAATTTGGTTTAGGTTTGGGTTGATAATTAGATGTTAGTAAATAGATTTTTCCTTCAATAAGAAATGTAAATAATGACTCAATATGCCCAAAAAGAAGAACAAAAAGTACTAATAGTTGTATCAGTTATCATTGATTGATAACTACCTCTGAGTTAAGAGGTACAACTCCCTCGTTTATAGATTTGCAATGAATTTAAATGATAGGATGTACCTTTAACTTGAAGGCACTTAGGTTTTTTGACATTCATTCATAGAAATGAAATGAATGCGATTTCTAGATTTATGAACGATATAGAAGAAGAAAGACAAATGAGCAGCCACAAGACTACCTAGCCGATCTTTCTTATTACAGAGAAAATGGAAGGAATATTTCTTTGCTTCATGAAAAATGAATAAGTATACAAAGAAGACATTTAAAATGAGACAAAAGTGACTACATAATCAACATTAGTCTAAGAAATTCACACTTTAGACTCCAAAATCTGACATATGAAGTTCCTACATTTCAAATACATAATAGTATAACCATAGGATTACCTTGTTCTTGCAAATCAAATCAAAGTACAGTAAAACAAAATAAATCTCTACTTTTCCCTATTACAAAATAGAACTGTCTCCCCCCTGTAGCAGTTGTAGAACTTGTAGACCAGAAAGAAGAACCCCTATTCTTTCTTCGGTTAGCTTATTTATCTCCTTCCTATAGATGGTTATCAATTATAATAACCAATTCTTGGAACTGTTTTTATAGTTCAATAAAGTCCTTCACACTTATGAAAAATTGACTATTAGTGATGAATATCTCTCCACAAAAGTTCACAAAAGCTATTTAAAAACATCATAAGGATATACTCAATGTAATGGTTTATTATTTTAAACCAAACATCATCATAATCCTTGAAACCTCCCATGGTGTGATGCCACGTCATGGTGAAGAAGTGTTGTCAGCATTTGTGGCTGTCATTGACAATTTTGATAGTATTGCACACAATCATTTGTATCTCACAAACATATCCAAAATTGAGCATGATCCAATGGTTGGATAAAAAGTTATGGCCCTCGCAACATGCCTATTTTTCTGACTACAACACATTTGTATTTGCTAGTATGTTGACAGACCCACATACATTCCATTATAACTTTTGACCTTGGAAAATTTTCAAGATCACTCTAGTGAAGATTTAGAAAACTTGATTTTGGACAACATATTCAAAATTCAAATAGATCCAACAATGGAGCTAAAATTTATGCTCCTCGCATTGTGACTATTTTTTTTTTATGCTGATAGAAATTTATAGTTACAGGCTGTATTAAAACTATGACAATATATACACCAATACCTGCACATGAGTCACATATTGGATTTTTCTATCTATACATCTCATCATCCACCACCATCTTCTGGCCTTGGATCTTGGACTTTCGATCAACTTATAACATCACATCTGCTTTTTATTTTATGCATAAAAAAGTGACCTTTTGAACTCTGAACTCAAACTTGAACTGACATGATTTTGAACTTTGAACTTGAAGTTGAACTGACCCAAAGGTTCGACGTCAACTTCAACTTTCCCATATGTGAATAGGAAGGATGATGACTAGGAGAATGACTAGTCCACTTTTAACATTTCTTTTTTTTATAAAACTTGAACTTGAACTTGAACTGACTCGAAGGTTCAACTTCAACTTCAACCTAGGCTCTCCCAAGAATTAAAAAATTGACTTTAAGGATGAAGAAAATACAAAGGTAACAATTAGCAATTTGACTATTTAGGAATCATGATCTTTGACTGACTTTACCCTCAACCATCGCAAGCATTCTATCCAATAGTCCATATGCAAAAAATGATCTTCAACCATGCAATTACCTAGGTTTCCACAAAAGAAATCAGACTTGAGTGTGTGCCAACAAGCTTAACATCTTTATTAGAGTCAACCTCTCCTTATACCCTTGATGAAGGGCCACACCACCCTTACCAACTCATAGCCAAGATCAAACCAATATGGAGACAAAGAGATGAAAAAATGCTTCATAAAGCATCCATTAATACTTGAAATTCATTACAATATTCTCCAAATGAAAGAACTCCAAATTATTACAATATAAGAGAGACTCCTCACTAAGAGCTTCCAACTAGCTTGCACACCAAGAGCTTCTATTTGAAGAGCTTCTACTTCAAGAACTTGATTACAAATAATCATAAGCCTTGTTTAAATAGGCACTTCTAACCCAAGACATTACAAACACAACCAATGTGGGATAAAAGGTAAATACAACTACCTTAAATAAATATTAAATTCCCACCAAAATACAACTAAGCACCCAACAAATATTAAATAAATGATTTATCCACAAACTTCTATAATTCCACCTACACACCTCAATAAATGGAATGACAACTATTTTTCTTATTTTTCTATTCATGACACCTATGCACATTGAAAATAAAAATTCCTCTTTTTCTCATTTTTTCTATTTTCTATTTATTATTATTATTTTTTCTATCTTTGTCACTTTCTCTCTCCTCCATAATTTTTATTTATTTATTTATTTTCTGATGCATGATGCTCTTGCATTCGACTCCCATGGTAGGAATTTTTTTTATGAATATGGATTCACAAAATGAAGTAGCCATTGTTGATATATATATTTTTCTCTTCTTCCAACACATAGCTGGAATAAGTTTTTGCAGCCAATATATCTCCTTCTTTCTTCTTTGCCAACACCTAGCTAGAACATGTTTTTGTTGCTGAAATTTCTTCTCTGCAATGAACTTTGTCCAAGTATAAATCTCATCCTCATCCAATCTTGTTGAATTAATCATACCTATAATAAACCCAACAACACCATACCAATCTTCCTTTACATACCACACATCACTAACAAGATCCTCATGCAAACCATCATCAATATCTTTCAAACTCATCTCAAATTCAACATCCCATAATTCATAGAAATTTACCTCTTTCATGTCTTCATCTTTGATTTCTTCTTCTGTGTATTCAACAAGGCATGTAACCACTTCACTTATTTGGCTTCCAACGCAGGAATTATATGCATCCTCTACTACTCTAGTCTCACTTCTACATTTGAGGCCATTTTTCGACCATTATTGGTTGAAATTTTGACCCATTTTTTGACCAAACTTTGACCAACTCATTGGTCGAAATTTTGACCAACCTGCTGGTTGGTCGAAAAAATTCCATAGCCATTGTGCAAGTTTTGTCAGGAATTGGTTGAAATTTTGACCAAATAAGGAAGAGATTTTTGACCAATAAAGGTAGAAAATTTGACCAATGTAGGTAGAAAATATTGGCCAAGAAGGCTGGAAATTTTGACCAATAAAGGTAGAAATTTTGACCAAAGAAGGTAGAAAATCTTGACCAAGAAAGGTAGAAATTTCGACCAATGAAGGTCGAAAATTTTGACCATTGAAGGTAGAAATTTCGACCAATGAAGGTTGAAAATTTTGACCATTGAAGATAGAAATTTCGACCAATGAAGGTCAAAAATTTTGACCATTTGAAATGTCCCTTTTCTGATTTTATATGATATTTCAAGCCTCTAATCAGATCTTTAAGATCAAACAACCAGTATTACAAAGATCCACCAATTTCTCAATAAACCCCAAATTGGGTATGTCTGAAATAGTGCCAAAAACTTCACAACTTCACAAATTATTAATAAATCTGAAAATGGACATTTTTACAAAAATTTCAGCAGCATAGTGGCCTAAAAAATGAAATTTCCAGATCTGTATAGCATTTACACAATAGCTCACAAATGTAGGACAAAAACTATGCTCATCAAGCTCCCGAAAACAACACAAAATAGCTGAAAATACCACAAAAGCACTGATAATCTATCAAAGAAGTATAATCATAACCAAATACATATATTCAACTCTATTTTAACATCTAAAATTCTGAAATACAGTAGCAACCCAAACTGATATGAAATACTCAACTGGAAACACCAAACTCTTACAAAAAACACACCCGAAAATCTACAAATCTGCACTGTTCAGCACAAAGGAAAACTCTGTATGAGCATGCACATGGAATGACTTCAAACTCCCATCCTTATCCTTCCTAGAAACCTTCAAACTCCCATTCTTGGGTCTCCTTCACAGGTTTGGCAGCCTCTGAAGAACAACAAAGCAATGCGCAAAAATCAAGTTCTGGAATCAGCCCAAAATGCCTCCAAACTCCTTAAAAGAGGGCATAACCCTAACTCACGTCCAAGAGGGGTTAATAAAACATATTTTAATAATAATTTTCATTTATTAGTCCATTAGCTTCCAAATATTATCCCCTTTTTCTGAAACTTCACCTTTTTGGGCCCGCCTGCCTTAGAAAAGATTATTATTTTTAATTATTTGAAAAGGGGACATGACAAGTCCTCCCCTTCCAAATATTGCTTGTCCTCAAGCAATGGCTAAAAAATAAACCAATCAATCCACTTGGATCCCAAATGTAGTCATGAACTATACTATTGTCAATTAACACAGGCTCCTACAATATCCTCTGCAATATAACCAAGAGGAATCCATAATCAAACCGACAATTACTGCTCAACCAAACTCCAAAGTCTCAACTTCCACAGTCAGAAACCCATGAGACACAAACTCTTAGAAGATCAAACCCAAGTAAAGTGGACAAATCAAACTACCAACATAGTAAATACCATCAACACATCCCACTGGCCTATACGGAATGTATAATCCAACTCTGCAACAGTGGTGAATGCTCCCGAATGAAACTGTATGAGGTATGGAGAATCCACACACTGTACAACTCCTGCAGTCAACACAACTCTGCAGATCACTGGCCACTGTCTCATAACCATAACTCCCATGCACCCCTGATGGTGAAAAGCCATCACAAGATAAATAGTAAGAAATGGAACCCAAACCAAATTTGCTTGCCATCAATTCCTCAACACAAGGATCAAATGCTAACTGATGTACATACCCTACAATATAATGTTGATAAAGAAAAATAGCCTTAGTCAATAGCTCACCATGAATAAGTGATACAACCCACTGTGACTGATCACCAACTAAGTCAGGAGATGTCATAGCCAAAGGAGTAGAATCAATAACAACACCCGCTGAAGCATCACTCCAAAACTCCTACTCTAAGTCATGTATTATCAAGCTGTAAACTGTAGAACCTATCACCATGTCGTGCCCATCATGACTCTCATTCTAAGGTGTCAAACTATCCCATAACTGATGATAAGCACTAGGAACCAAAGTACATCTCTGTATCATCATCTCATCAACATAGTCATCAAAGGTAAATTGATGAGCATACCTCACAATGTAATGCCGATAGAATGCACCAGTCTCAGTCAGTGGCTCAGACTGCAATCCAAATGTAACTAACTGCAATCGATCATTAACCAAGTTGGAACTGACTACTACCTCTGAAGACATCACCAAGGGAGTAGTATTACTAGCAGGAACCATGCCAACTGACAGCTCACCAACATCACATATGGTCTTTGATACAATATCTCTAGTCTCCGTGCCATTAGTACTAGAGGCCACCACCATGTCAGGCATACCGCAACAATTTGCTGCAACACCCAACTCAACTGAACCTAACTCTAGTGGGGACGAACCCGATATGCCAATGTTAGTATCAAGGATGGATGCATCTCCATCTCCACTATCTTTGACAATCTCGACCATGGACATCCTCGGATCACCAGACACCATAGCTTGTGACTATACAAAATCTAGTAAAGACTGTAGTTGCTCTAACTCCATGGTCACCTTAGCCAAATGAAATTGTGACTCCTTGAAAGCCAATTGTGTACTCTCAAGAATCTCAGAAGTCACCTCAAGCTGCTGAGTAAGCTCACTCACCTCATCTTCCTTGGCCAATAATGCATCATATGTTGTACTCCCCCACTCCATAAGATAATCTCTGTCGGCTACCAACTGCATATAATTCTGTCTCAAAATCCGAATAGCCTCCCATAAAGAGTGGATCTCTGTCAAGGAAAGATAACTGCCTTCCCGCTCATCACTACTAGGAGAACCCCATCCCTAAACTGCTAACAACTGACGAGCAACATCAAAATGCTGGCAAGTGATAGCAATGCCTCACTCACTAACTCTCAACTGATTAGACACATGATGACATTGGCTAGATTGTCTCCTACAAACCTCCTCTGATGCACTGTTTAAAGGAGTATCCTCAAAGTTACTAGTCTCTAGAGTATTACCATCCATATCCTGCGAATCAACTCCAAAGCTCATATCAACATATGGAGTATCAAAAATTGTAGCACTACTGTCCAACTCCTCTGTACCAAAAGAAACTGCCAAGGAAACTAAGTCTTCAAAACTGCCCACTACATCCTCTTGGATGTCATCAATGCCAATATGATCTTGGGACTCATCTATACACACTGCCAAATATGAAAGATCATCAACACATTCCAGTAAGTATGGTCGACTAGATATATGAACAAAGCCCAACACCGGTGTATAAAAACTAATACCAACATCGGACAAGCTGCTAGCACAAGAAAAGACAACACCATGCAATCTGCTAATCAAATCCATGATAGCACCCAAACAAACACTACTACCAAAAAGTGTTAAAGATCTCCAGTCAACTAAATCCCAAATGCCAATATAACAATCTCGAGTCCATATTCGTAAACTAGAATCAGCTGGTAACTCAAGAAAACTCCTCACCTGAGTAATATGACCAATACCAACTAACTCCACATACCTGTCATGATGAGATAATGAAGTCACAATACTATCTTTTTTCACTTTCAGCTGGCTAGACAAATCATGTGAAGTACTACCAGCCTCAACCTCATGTGATGAAGCATCTAACTATGCCTGGTACTCTTTCTCAACAAATTCATGAATGCTCAATGTCTGCTCATCTCTACCAGGTATCTCACCATCATGCACAATAACATTCTCATAATCATCTTCTAAACCCACTATGTTGTAGTCACTGCCTGTTGTAACTATACCATCCTGAATACCTGTGACATCACCCTTTAACAACCTGTATACAATTGTCTCAATTTGAGTATCAAGTTGACCATTACTATCAATCTGCGTAATATACTTTCTCACTACCTCCTGTGGTGGAGTAGAATTTGAGACCTCTACTTGGCTATAAGCTAGTTTCTCAAACTCCTCATGCAAGTTCTTGGTAATTGTGTCACCTGCCCTGTGAGAAAATTTGCCAAATAGAAATCTAGTCAACTTATCCACCTTAGCTGGGTTGGACAACATGTCATTCATCATACGGTGGTGCTCAACCAACTGTTTAGACATGTCATGGCTTATTTTCCTAAGTTTATCTCAAATGTCTAAATAACCATCCTTTCTACTGTTCTGACTCTGGCTATCAATTGTCCAAGATCATGACCTCTGAGACTCTGTACTATACTTGTCCATTCTAGATAAAGTAGAGTGTAACCCCAATAGGTTATAACTTCTTCAAACACCAAGAACTAACATGCAATTGATTAGAAGTAGCATGCAACCATAGATTTTGACATGTAGCTGATTAGAAGCAACATGCAACCACCAAATTTACCAAGAACTAACATGAAAATGATTAGAAGTAGCATGCAACCATAGATTTTGACATGCAACTAAATAGAAGCAACATGCAACCGTAAATTATGAGATGCAAGATTTGGGTAGTTGTCAAAACTGACATGCAAACTTCTACAAACCCTCAGGCTGGCAAGATCATAGCTCTGATACCACTGAAATGTCCCTATTCTGATTTTATATGATATTTCAAGCCTCTAATCAGATCTTTAAGATCAAACAACCAATAGTACAAAGATCCACCAATTTCTCAATAAACCCCAAGTCGGGTATGTCCGAAATAGTGCCAAAAACTTCACAACTTCACAAATTATTAATAAATCTGAAAATGGACATTTTTACAAAAATTTCAGCAGCATAAAGGCCTACAAAATGAAATTTCTAGATCTGTATAGCATTTACAGAACAACTCACAAATGTAGGACAAAAACTATGCTCATCGGGCTCCCGAAAACAACACAAAATAGCCAGAAATACCACAAAAGCACTGATAATATATCATAGAAGTATAATCATGAAAAAATACATATATTCAAATCTATTTTAACATCTAAAAGTCTGAAATACAGCAGCAACCCAAACTGATATGAAATACTCAACTGGAAACACCAAACTCTTACAAAAAACACACCCGAAAATCTACAAATCTGCACTGTTCAACACAAAGGAAAACTCTTTATGAGCATGCACATGGAATGGCTTCAAACTCCCATCCTTAGCCTTCCTAGAAACTTTCAAACTCCCATTCTTGGGTCTCCTTCTTCACAGGTTTGGCAGCCTCTGAAGAACAACAAAGCAATGTGCAAAATCAAGTTCTGGGATCAGCCCAAAATGCCTCCAAACTCCTTAAAAGAGGGCATAACCCTAACTCACATCCAATAGGGGTTAATAAAACATATTTTAATAATAATTTTCATTTATTACTCCATTAGCTTCCAAAGATTATCCCCTTTTTCCGAAACTTCACCTTTTTGGGCCTGCCTGCCTTAGAAAAGATTATTATTTTTAATTATTTTAAAGGGGGACATGACACCATTGAAGGTAGAAATTTTGACCAATGAAGGTAGAAATTTCTACCAACGCATGGGTGTAAATTTTTTTTCAGGCATTCTATCAAATAGTTCACATGCCTTGCGTATGATATGAGATTTTGCATGCATCTTGCACTCTCTCATTCGGCTGATGATGGATTACGGAGAGTGATCTGAAATGATGATGCTAAAAAATACAGAATCAAATCCAAAATGAACTTGCATTACAAATGGATTGTGAAAATCTGATATTGTTGATTTTGCATGCATGCCTACTAGGACAATCACAACTTAAACATATATATATATATACATATATATATATATATATGTATGTATATATATATGTATACATATATATATATATGTATACATATATTTATATGTATATATATATGTATACATATATATATACATATAAATATATGTATACATATATATATATATATATATATATGTATACATATATATATATATATATATATATATATGTAAACATATATATATATGTATATATACATATATATATATGTATATATATATATGTATGTATATATACATATATATATATATGTATATGTATATATATATATGTATATGTATATATATATATGTATATATATATATGTATATATATATATATGTTTAAGTTGTTATTGTCCTGGTAGGCATGCATGCAAAATCAACAATATCAGATTTCCACAATCCATTTGTAATGCAAGTTCATTTTGGATTTGATTCTGTGTTTTTTAGCATCATCGTTTCAGATCACTCTCCATAATCCATCATCAGCCGGATGAGAGAGTGCAAGATGCATGCAAAATCTCATATCATACGCAAGGCATGTGAACTATTTTATAGAATGCCTAAAAAATATTGACAGTAACTAATATGCTTCTTCATTAATATGCCCAATACAATAAGAAAACTTGGTAACTATGCACAACAAGTTATATGCTAAAAGGAAATCATTTAGGAGATACAGAATTTGAACAACCATATGTTAAGATTCTACAATTTGTATCACTTGCTTGAGTCTGATAGTTGAGAATAAGTTCATCATCCTCCCTACAATATGTTCCAATGGCTTGCACATCCACAAAAGTTCTAGCGTCTCAAATTTGTAGAATATGAATTGTTTGGTAGCAAATGGACATGATTGACAATAAATCATCATATAAAAAGACTCCCATGTAAAGCATGAATAGCAAAGGAAATGAATATGGATGATAGGGAAGAGAATGCAATAATAGAGGCTCTTAACTTTAGTTACAATCATGATATGGGTGATGCACAACTGCCTCTTGGATTAACATTCCATCCCACTAATGAAGAGCTCATAACACATTATCTCATTAGAAAGGTTTCAGACAAAAATTTCATAGGAAGGGCCATTGCTAAAGTGGACCTCAACAAGTGTGAGCCTCAAGGAGGGTTCAATTCCCTCCTTTATTATTCACTATGCATTCTAAAGGTAACAAAAATCAGTCTAGATTAAATCACTTAAGTTCCGTAGCAATGGGAATCACACTCCCTTGCTTGACAATGGTGTTGTTCTAGCTGCTACAATCTCAGATGGCCCAGGCACATCAGGGCTTGAAGGAGCCTGCAAAGTGACATGCTCCATCTTTTCCACAACTTCACCAACTCCAGCTTCAATAATAGGTTCAGTCCCACTGCCAGATTCAACCGTCAAAAGGAACTGTGGAGCAAAGTACTGTACTGGTGCTGTTGCAGCCTATTCCTATTGATAAGGCTATTGAGCGGCTTGGGGCAGATTGGGAAATGGCCCATAAGGCCCTGTGGGAGGAGGGGGGCCACTGCCATAAGGGTCGGGGCCACCTAAACTAAACTAGGATTAACAAATTGACCCCTTATGAGCCTCCTAGGTACATTTTGACCTTATAGTGCCTTAACCTCTATTACATTGCCTTTATAATTTAGGCTTGTTACATCAAACTTGTTCGAAATAGAGTGAATGCTTACCATAATGACAAGTGCTTGCACACATGAGACTGCATTAGAGAAGAGCCCTGCAAGGCCATGTGCAAAACAGAGTATTGAAAGAAGATGCATCTTTATTGCATAAAACAAAAGGAGGTTCACAAGGATGTCTTGGATAACAAAGATATATTTCAACTTAGTTGACATAATTACAGAAAATTGGTTTGAATTGGGTTTCTTATATGTGATGATGGTTAAGAAACATTCCCTTGCGATAACCAATCAAATTTTTTCAATCTTGACAAATAATTGTTACAGAACAACCTCGGGAAGATGCTTTGGAAGTCCCCCATGTTTCCACTTGGTTTTGGAAAACACTAGCCATCTTGTAATGATGTTTATATTGTTAAAAATAGTCTATAGGTCATAAAATCCATTAGAATCTATAATATCATGCTATGAACAAAATTTAGAGTTTTTAATGCAAGCATAAACAATGTTTAATTATGCAGGGCACTAGGACAACTATTGTGTTCAACGAGCATGGTTAAGTCATAATGGTTTTAAAAAACAAGTAGTTAATATTGGGGAGTACTCACAATGTTTGGAATAATTAGATTTATCCAAAGGGATGAACATAATAATTGAGCACTTGTTTAGATAAGTGCAAATAATGAAGAACTAGCTAAGAAGTTTGGAGAAATTAGTAGATGATGCAGTTGCTAGCACTACCTTCTCAAGGCTAAGGATCTCTACAACATACTAGTATTTTGAAAATGTTTCTGTCTGCTACAGTAAATTTGTGGGTTCTTTATTAAACCAACTGCCATAAGTCCATCACTGAAAGACTTCTGGAGTGGGTTGAATATTAGTTGTCTACTATCTTTAGCTTTGCAAAAAAAATTCAATGTAGATATATTAAGATATAGTACTGGGAGTATTAGTTTTTATATGGGGTATTATCCCTATTTCAATTTTGCAATTTTCTTCTAGATTTTATATTGTTAAAAGATGTAAAACTTGTTAATTTTTTATCTAATACCTTGATCATTAAGAGCAATGGGTTCTCTTTGTCCCATATGCATTTCAAGATCTAAGAATGGTATTATAATGTACTCATTTTTTAATTAAAAAAAAACTTCTTCTAAACCAAAATAACTCTGCTAGTATCTTAGTGTTATATGATTTCCACAATCCATTGAAATTAAATTGAGAAACTTCTGGTTTAGATCGTGTATGTGTTTTTAGCATCAATGTTTTGGATATAGCAAAATCTAATTATGCCAAAACATTTAGCATAAGAGTTTATTTGTATGGAAGACAAAATATTGGAAGATGGACGAAACTATCTTGACATATCACAACTTAGCCATATCTAATTAGTGAAATGAAAACAAAAAGTTTACTTATCCAAGATGAGATAGGTTGGAGTTCAAGAATATTCTACGTAGAAAGTGTTTTCTGTACGTAAAATATTGAGGCTAAAAAAATAGACCATAACCTTTTGGTAGATGCCTAATAAAGCACAACACATACTCTATATCCATATCTAGATTGATATTTAAGTACTGAAATATAGGGAATCATTTGTATATTTGAGCAAAGAAGGTTTTCATAAGGTAAACTAAACACATTAAGATCCATCAGAATAGATCTACACAGTGTCACTGTGAACAACTGACAACCAATGAGACATAATCTAAACTAGAAAAGGCGACTGTACAAAAGATAAGTACTTCATATCAGATTTTTTCTGGATATCACAGCCACCTTTTATCTGGATTGTGAAACCCAGGTCTATCAAATACATTTCCTAGTTAAAACACATCATTTTTTACAAATAAAAAAATATCATTAATTAAAAATTTCAAGAGATAATAAGTACCTTAACCTCCATACTTTCCCTGAGATCACTGATTTTTTCAATTGAACATCCAAGATATTCTCTACAAGATAGAATACCAGATATTAAAACTTAAAACATTTGCTGACAAATGTAGGCTGACTCATATTTACTAATAATAATTATAATGTATGAAAAATGATAGTCGCCATAGTTCAGCTTCCACTATAATGTTCTTTGCATGGGCCATGGTTGTTATGTATTTAGTATATGAAATATTGTGACTGAAAGATAGATGTGAACCATCCACCATTACAGAGTCAACACCCTAATAAACAATCACATACACAACAGCATGCCTATGAATGTTTTTGCACATATAGAGTTAATCATTCAATGTACTATGAGGATTTATTTCTGATACCTCCAAAAGCCTTCAGAAGTTATGATGGACATAATTACATTGTAAGAAAAAATGCAGCAACTATAATGATCTCACAATGGAACAGGTGACAGCACAAGCATGCTACTATATGATTCGTTTCTTTCTATAAGGTCACTGAATCATTTATTCAGATACTGAGAGATGTTTTAAATATGAAAAAATTTGTGATACCATTGCATATAACATATCATCTCCAAGGTCTCAATCAAGTCATGCTTTTCAATTCCATGATCAATATGCGCTGTGAAAGGGACCTGTCAAAGTAACTTTTATGTTAAGCATTCTTCATAAATGAGCCAAATTTAACTATCAAAGAATAAAATCGGGATAATTCATTATGTAATTCTACTAAAAAGACTTCACTTCACATTTAAATAGGGCAGAGAATGATCAATTTCAGTTTATGGATGCCATCCTACATAAGATCATTCATTTTGCTTGAACTTCAAGCTTCAATAGTGATAAGAGATCAAACATTAGATGTTGTAAATTTCCTTAAAATTTTGCTTGCTGTAAACTTTTACATGCATTGTTTTTCAAATATTCGATATAAGAGCATTTTATCTTCCCAGTATATTGATCTTTGTCCTTGAATATTAGCCACTCTCAGAATCGAAGATGTCAGATATTAAGTTTTTACCTCTAAGTATCCAGGATTGTATCATGGCCCTTGAGTACTATGGAAATCTTTGTACACACATCTCATCAAGTCTCTATCTCCTATATCCCGTAGAACTACACTTAAAAGTGATTCAAAAATCATGATCTCAAACTTCTCATTTTTGGAAAGAAAAAATGAATTCTAGAATTGTGTAATCATGTACAAGGAAACTCACTTTGATTGACCAAAGATTTGAAGCTTTAAACATAATTGAACAAACACTTCCATATGTATGAGGGAAAATGCGAAGCAATAATGTAAACATAATCAAATAGATGAATCAAAAGGTGTGAATTATTTTACAAATAACAAAGCATACAGTGCTTCATAAGGAAATAAAACACCTTGTGTTCACTTGCTTGTATTCATCAAATGAGCTACAATATATCATTAGAACAGCATGCAAATATTATGCCCTAGCTAAGTTCTTTTAATTAGGAGAATATGGCATTGAGAAATAGTAGTGGCCAACACAATTAATGCCTTACACTAAGCAATTCTATATATGTGGTAAAAAACACTAAATTAGTAGCCAATGATATCATGATAAGAAAATAGCTTCCCACAATGGGAAGACTGATTCTCTTGCATTAAAGGGTGACTTGTATTCTTCAAGCTACATGCAGTCCTTACATTCAATTACACCAATCATCTCATACAGTCCTATATAATTGCAAGACATGACTCTAAAACATGAGATTTCTTAGTAATTATATAGAATACATATATAGTACATGCTTCAATCTCCAAAATTAGTTTAGTGTCCTTGCTTAATCCTTTGTTTCTACAATTTGAAAAAGTACAAGCATCCATATTGTTGAAAGTAGCTGAGAGAACTTTTCAACAAGGTAATTAAAGAAATGGACAATGCTGCTCTTGCACCCCATACAAACTTTAAAGGCAGAAATAAGCTATTTTCTATTACTGAGAAGTAATTGGTAAAAAAATTTAATGCATCAACAGATGATCAAAACAATATCATTATAAAGAATCCAATAAGTGGGATGGAGGTATTATGTCTCTTTCCAATTTAATTATGCAAACCTTTGAGTGCAGTAAAGACCCATTAATAATATGCCAAGATTTTATGTCAAAGTAGGGTATGCGATGGAATAGGGTGACCCTATTTTGATAGGCTTATTTAACACAGTATTAAAAATATAAAGCAAATGTGTAAACACAAGATTATATAGAGGAGAAAGAACTATTTCAACTTATAAAGCACAAAACAATAATAGGTTAGACACAATACTTGGATTAGATAATAGAAGAAAGAGTTATTTAAACTTATAGAGGACAAAATGATAATAGTTCATACACAATGCCTAAATTATAAAAAGAACTTGTCAAGAGTCATAAGATATACTTGATTGGTCACTACAAGTTTTCACTATCAAACACTTTAACCATGAACCAAGAATATTGAATATCATTGCGCATTGGAACTGTAAATCAAAACAAAGAACATTTTTAAATAGAAGAGAGATAGGGGATGGAAAACTAAAAGTTTACCAAATTATGGTTCACTAACATTTACAACCATTGTCTTTCACCATTACTATGTCTCTGTTGTACAGAGTTGTGAGAAAAACCAGTTGAGTCATTGTCTTTACCTTCGAACTTCCCCTCACCCATGGACTTACTTGGAGTAATGTGCACGTTTGTCAGGCTGGAAATCCTACTTCCAATGCAAGAGGACTTCTCTGAAGGTAAGTTCAACATTTTGAACATGGGCATTAGAGCTAAGATACTATGTTCCTAGCTTGACTTTTGACTATACGAAATGATTCCTGAGACAATTTGGCTCATAATTAGAGAGAAAATTGGGACTTGAGTTAGAGTTGATAGTCTTGTTTCTAGCATGGGCATCCTTGAACCTGAGGAGAAGCATCTTGGCAGTCTCTTTGCCCCTCAAAAGGCAAGTTGCTTCATCCTCTGTAGTGTCAAAGGTGCCCAACCACAGACTGATCTTTTGAATGTTGTCTTCTATCTCTGCAACCCATCTCCCTAATGGCCTTTGTCTAATACCCATTAGTTCTAATAGAAGAACCATTTCCTGTAAGCAATATGCGTTGACACCAATAATATCATATATGATTCTCATCGCGCTGAATATACATGGTTTAATCTTCAAAACATTTGCGAAGTTCAAGGATTGCTTCTTCTATTAGTTTAATGTTTCCTTGCTTAGCTTCTTCTTAATCAGAATACCAGCAATCTATTGAAGTCAGTTTCTCAGTGAGAGATTAGATGATACACATTTTATTATCCTTGTCTTTTTGGCTCCACTACCAAGAAATCTCTCTTCCAATCGTGGTAAAACTTTGTACATCTCGGGTAGGCTTGACAAAGTAAGGTTTCATAGCTATGTATCTAGTAGATGCATTGCTCCCCTCTAGATATGTTTACAACCCTAACAACCTTGCCTGAGACATCTTTGGTCAGAGGAGAGTATCAGTTGCATCTGCAGAAAGCTCCCAACATATATCATGCAAAAGATGCTGCCTCCCACACAATAGTCCTTGCTAATGTTTGGTACTCACTTGGTAATTTCTTCCTTTAGATTAATCAAACTTTTCTCTATTTACTCATAAAACCTCATAGGCTGGCAGGATAACCTGTCTCACTTGGATATTAAGAGAAATTCTCTTCTTTGCTATCAATTCGTTATGGTAGTTAATGGAGTCATTGAAATAGAATAACTTTTGTGTTTTTAAGTAAAAAAATCTTCATACATATTGAATCTTTCAACAGTCATAGCTAAACACTTGCCTGCCAGTTTCTTTTAACATAGTAAATAATACCAAAGACGTTAATTGTAGGACTGGATAAGGAAAAAAGAGAATTATTCTTGTCTTGGTTAATAGGAATTGGTTCCATAGAAAAAGATATAGCCTCCATTAAAAGAGGAGAAAAAAAGAGACATGTCAAAAAGAGAGTAAAAGATATTGAATACCTTCCGTTTGTTTGCAAAAATATCCCTACTGACACTAGAAAAAAGATATACCCAATAACTTACTTTAATGGAAAGAAATGAGTAGAGTTATTCCTTCTCCTGCAAAGGAACATTGTAGGAATATGCTCCTAATGGTTGTAAGAAGGCACTTGGAATCTTTATAGTGATCTTTACCAAAGTATCGTGAATCATATTTTATTAGTGTTAGTGTAGTTTTTTATTTTTCCTATTTTGCTAGGTTTTTCCTACACTTTTAATAATCTCACATAGGTTAATAAAGCATGTCTTATTAGGTGAATGGTTGTGAGGTGTCACCTTCCTACATGTGAGCATCCATTAGCTATCTTGGGAAGATACTTTGCTATCTTTAGTCTGATAGATGGTTGCTTCTCATTGGTTGGTGTTGCCACCTCCTCCCTCTTCCTAGCCTATATAAGCATGCTACCTGGCTTGTATTTGCATCTCTTGTTTTTGCGTCTTCTTAATGCTATTTTGCTTCCAGCATTTGCATTACTCTCTTGGAGACTAACTCTATGATGCTATTTTGATTTTGTATCATTTGCATTCATAGTTTAGATATTTACTCTTTGCACTAGTTTTTTGGGTTATTAATCTTATCAGATACTAACATGGTATCAGAGCTTTTCTATGTGCAAGAGTAGATTTTAGTTTCCGTATTTGAGAGATTCGGGGGGGGGGGGGCTAATAAACTTTATTAGTTTTTTGAAAAATGAAGTATGCTCTTCTCTTGCATCTTTGGATGATCCTAAGAATCAGAAAAGTTTTGACAAAAATGGTTTTTCTCTGGGGTTTCAATCTCAAATCTGACAACCAACTTGCATATTTGAAGTTTTCAATCAGTATTGTAGGTTCCAGCATACCATTGATGGACTTAAGAAGCTGATCCAACATTTGCATGTCATATTTTGGTTGCTAGGGTCGTTTTTAAATTTTTGGAGCCGTTTTTTTACTGTTAAAGGCGTTCAATTTACACTACAATAGCATCTTCTGTACATCAAAAAGAAAAATGCTTTCTGGGTTTTGTTCGCAGCCCCGAAAAACCATCTGGGTATCTTTTAGATTTTGCATGCAAGCTGTATATTTTTCAGAATCGAGCATGAAAGGCTACAACCATACTCCTCTCTGTTGGCAATCGCAGATTTGAACGCAGTTTTCAAATGTCTCATTCTTGCTCATACAGACTCCAATTTTGATGATTCTTGTTATGAACTTGGCTATTTTTTTGTGCTCTATCCACTAGTGGAGTTGTTTTTTGCTTTTCATGCATGAATTTTTCAAAAATTGCAGATTCTCAGCCGTGAGTGTGCACAGTTCTTGTTTTGGAAACTTCGCAGAATCATAACTTTCTCATACGACCTCATATCGAGGCGATTCTTTTTTTGAAAGTGCATGATTTTTCGAGTAGATCGCAATGGTGCTATTTGTTTCCTTGATTATTGTGCCCAAGTTTCACTTTTAGCATATGCTCTTCATGAGGAGGCCCTGTCGATTTTTCTTCCGTAACTTGAGCATACAGACGTATTTTTTTGATTCAAAAAATGCGTCAGAAAGCTGGTTCCAAGACAGAGATGATGGTACAAGTTTTTTTAATTTTTGCTATAGTCTGGTTGCCTGTTTTGGCAATCAAAGCTAGATGTTCTATTTTGCCTTCTAGGAGCCATATCTCGCTCATTCAGACTCTTTTCTGGGTTCGCCAGATATCGTTGGAAAGTTGGTTCTATGAGTTATTCATTGCAGAGTTTTTTAATCCAGATTTTGCTCCAGGTTCTTTCTCCTTCGAGTTTTGCACTTTCACACTCTGGCAGATTACTTGGATTCTACAGGTCCTGAAATCTCTTCTTCTATTCTTTTGGCTCACTCTTTTTTTTGACTTCTGAGCATTGTATGCTTCTATTCTATTACATTCCTTTTTCTATAAATGCACTTAGATAAAGTACCTTCTTTTGCATATCTGGGATCTTGTACACCTTGTGTTTGTTTGTACTCACACTCAGTTATAAAGTGCCATGGGGGGTCATGATGTTTTGCCATTTTGTGCTCATCCACCTTTGTCAAGTGAATTTTTCTTCCACGACATTAGCCCATGCAGTGTGTTGGTGACATCGCCCTTTATCCTGTGCTTGTACTTCTATTGCACTGTTGGTGTTCCTGATTCTTCTTCTTGCAGATGTTTTTGGCATTGCATTTCAGTGTTCCTGTCACCCCTCTCCCTATTCAACATTATGGGGGGGTTCACCTGTTGGCTCTATTACTTCTTTGGTTCAGTTGGGTGATCTACGTATTTAGTTTTTGTTCCTATGTACTAGGCGGATGTAGTGGCTAGGAACCTATGCATTTCGGTGAGATGGTTCATCTACTATATAGACACTCATTCATTCCTACCTTTGGAGGTCACCTCTTCGATTGATCAGCTCTTTAGACTTTGTCTTCTCTACCTGGTCATGCACTATTTCAATGGGGGTTCCAGTAGTTTCTTCAGACAGTGTTTGTAGCTTCATGCTCTTTTTTGTTCCTCTCTTCGAAACATTTCCTAGATTGGAGGCTTAGTTTCCTTCATCTAGTTCTTTTTCTTGTATTGGGTACTTGATCAGGCCTTGTTGCCGGGACCCATTTTCCTGCTTTCATAGCTTTGCTAGGTTAGCATCCACCTAAGCTTCACTTATGGGGGGGTGTTAGTGTAGTTTTTTATTTTTTCTATTTTGCTAAGTTTTTCCTACACTTTTAATAATCTCGCTTAGGTTAATAAAGCATGTCTTATTAGGTGAATAGTTGTGAGGTGTCACCTTCCTACATGTGAGCATCCATTAGCTGTCTTGGGAAGAAACTTTGCTATCTTTAGTCCGATAGATGGTTGCTCCTCATTGGTTGGTGTTGCCACCTCCTCCTTCTTCCTAACCTATATAAGCATGCTACCTGGCTTGTATTTGCATCTCTTATTTTTGCGTCTTCTTAATGCTATTTTGCTTCCAGCATTTGCATTACTCTCTTGGAGACTAACTCTATGATGCTATTTTGATTTTGTATCATTTGCATTCATAGTTTAGATATTTACTCTTTGCACTAGTTTTCTGAGTTATTAATCTTATCAGATTCTAACAATTAGAACATGAAATTTTATGCTATCATGGATGTATAAAAGTTTATGCTATCATGGATGTTGTTTATATAGATTCATATAGTAATGAAATAAGTTTCCTGTCTTGGACTGAAGAATCTAGACTATCAAATTTTATGTTTCAGGATTTGATTGTGTGTTTTATTTTGCATCAACTTTTCAAATTACATTCTCTCATCAAACATCCAGATAAGAGAAAGAAATCATCAATTGAATTTAGAAGCATAAAATTTGGCAATTTCATATGGATTGTGGAAATCTTCTTGTTTCTTAATCTTGACTAACTACTTCTTCAATGAAGGATGGTGTTTTTAGCCAAAGAAAACCATAAGCTTAGGTAAACATTGAAAACTAACTTGTAGGTTGGGGTAGTAAAATATGATACTGAGCTATCCTTTGAAGATAAAGGGAAGAAGGCATCACACAATTGGCTAGTCTAGGTTCATTAAAGAGTTGAAAGTATTAGATCCAATCAAGAATTTTTAGTAATCATAGAGATTTTTTAGCAAGGGCATTAGCATCTCTAAATGATTCTTCAAATATCGTGCTAAGGCAGTAAGTAATACAAAAGTCTTTCAAGAATGAAATTGTACTATGTTTATTCATCGCGAGATTAACTTAAAGAAAATGAATAATTAGCTTTTACATGTATAGAGAGGGAGAGAAAGCAAGGAGATAGAACTGAATGGATTTGATGGAAGAATATCACTACAACAATCTATAGGTGAAATCAATTTATTCAACTTGAAGGAGATTAGATTATCATTGGCAAGTAAGAATAAGAGTTGCCACAACATAAAAACTAAAATTTGGGGAAGAAATAACTACCTGAGAAGCAATTGGACTTCTCTTGCTTGATTTAAAAGCATCTGCATGTGGAATGGACTTTACACTAGACGTTACCAACTAGTCAAATTTCCTCTTGGCAGGTCTTTCTTCCTCTTCATTTTTCATATCCATGAGTTGTTGCAATGCTGAAGCCTTGGCCCAATTTAACCACTCGATGGCCATGTTTGGCGTAGGTACTGCAACCTCAACATTATATTAAGATCAATATAGATAATTGAGAGAAAGAACCTAAAATTGTAGATACAAGTTAAACCAAAAAAAAAATTGGTTGGTATTGTTAGGAGAATTTCATTAATCTTGAAGTTAGATTCAGGGAAAACAAAATGGAAAAAAGGAATACATTAAACGATCCACTTTTGCCAAAAGTAATTGAATGACATATCTTTATCTGAAATAATTTCTGGGATTGATGGTGTTTAGATTTGTGTATTAACATTTGGAATCACACTCTGTGATCCATCATCGGGATGAAGCAAAGTAAGAAAGCAAGGAAAAATCTTGATAAAGATGGAAGCAAAGTAAGAGAACACAAGAAGAAATCTCGATGATCCATCATCATCAGGATGAAGCAAAATAAGAGAGAAGGACAAATTCTGATGATGGAGCATGGAGTGTGATTCAAAAAGTTAATGCAAAAATCCAAACACAATCAATCCCAGAAATTCTTATAGATAATTATCATAAATTGTGGAAATCCTTTCTCATTAACATACCTTTATCTTTAGGAAGGTCGTCAGGCTGCTTGCCTATCATTACCATAGTGACAGCTTTAGTCTTGCCATTCAGGGGAAGATTCTCACTTCTACACTAAATATTTTCCTTGAAGAGACTATGAAACCTTAGCAAGGAGGGCTTCTTCTCAAGGTTATATGTGGAAAAGAAACTCTTACCAGGAGATCCAGTGACATTTCCAACCTTGACAACATGACTACTCAATGAACAACCACTAGTCCCCAAATTCAGAGATACTTGATCGCCATCTTCAATGTTACAAATCTTAGCCTTTCCCGATAAGGAAAGTTGAAGCCCACTTCCATGGCTGTTACTGTAAGCTTTCCATGGCTATTGCTGTAAGCTTCTTGAATAAGACTAAGGCTTGGGCTTTTATCGCTTTCATTTTCTAGGCTTTGTTTATTCCAGTTCCTCTCCATCTCACTGCTACTGCTAGTGCCACCTAATCCCATGAAGTCCATCTCCATTCTGGGCCCAAAAGCTCTACAACCCAAAAGGCTCTGCCAAAAAAACCTCTAAACTAGTTCCAAACTCCTAAGAAAGGAATTGGGTAGGCAGCAAAAAGGTAACCGCCCTCCTTTTGCTAAAAAAGGGACTCAACATGAGGATGTTGTAGGAAAGTAGAAAAATTGAAAAACACAAGCCAATCTGGCCTAAATACTACCACTTAATCCCATGAAGCCCATCTCCATCCCAGTTTAGCTGTTGGCAAATGCCAAGCACTCCCTTCAGAATTTGTGACAAAGGCTTAACTGCCTCTGTATATTGTCAGAAGAAAAATGGGTATTACTACCATTTTTTTCCTCTTTCACCCACAAATTTCTATCACTTTCTTGTTTGAGGTTTTGTGACAATGGGTATTCGCACATCACAACACTTCCATTTGGGAAAGTAATCATTTTTTGCCCAATCCATGTGGTTAATGATTTACTCATCTTACAAGAGTTTTAATAGTCGGCACATTTTCTTTTTACTGTTATCAAAATAGAGTAGATGGTGATTTAGCCCAGGAAGGCATAGGGTATCTACTATTAGAAACCCCAACAGGTTTGATCATTAGACAAGAATTTAAACTCTAGTTACCAGGTCCAAGTCAATAGGAGATGCTGCTACTGTTTATACAAAGTACCTAAACCTAAAACTCCTTAAACTTTCCACTTAATTTTTCTAAGATTAGCTTCAAATTATTCAAGATAGTTAGAATGGATTGCTCTCTGGCCAAGATAATTGCAACACCCTCACAAATACTAGCAGTGTATACTAGAGTTTGAACTACAATTCTTTATGAACATTCAAATAGTTTTATATGGGTGTTCATTCATACGAGTAGTTAGTTCAATTACGAAAGTTAAACAAAATTGAGATGTATAGTATTAAGTTTTTATCATCAAGATTCAAATCTTTAAAGATTTTAATGACATCTACAAGACCAAACAGTCAATGGGGCCAAATGTGAGAGCACAATGACCTAAGAACCAACTGACCAATCTTAGAAGAAAACCAAGAGCAACAACAAGATCCTTACAAGATAGATAAGACATAAATTTTATGTGAACAATTTTGATATAACTCAGTATTGCTAGGTTCTTGACTTTGAAATAACAAGATATTTATATAAACTGATGCTTCATATCAGATAACAAAAAAAATTCATAAGTAATCTTTAGAAATCCTCCATCAAAAAGCTATAAAACAAATTCATAAGTAATCTAAATCCTCCATCAAAAAACTATATGACTGTGTAAATAATTAATATAATATATAAACGTAACAAATGGGAAAATAAGCATTTCTAAGGGTGATACTCATTTTCAGGTCTCTTTCACACATTGTTAGCACTGCCCTTTCTTACGTCACTGGCAGTTCATGTTTCCATGCCACAAGAAACAAAGGATTTTAAACAAATTTGTTTTAAAAGCATTTTAAATGCCAAAGGTTGTAAATTTATAGCCACTGAGATCACAGAAGTCTACAAAGAATATATCCCACTGATTGCAAACTTGTGAGCCACTAAGATCTTAGAAGCTTGGCAATAACAAATCCTAAGTTAGGTGAAACTTGTTGCTAAGTCAATGGCCTAAATTTAGCATATAAATTTTAAGCCTCTCTTATGTGTGTTTCTCTCATAGTCCTTGTTGTACGAGGTGAGTGTGGTTTGGTGGGCCATTGTCTACAAGGTCTCTCATTTGAGGGCATAAATAAATATAGTGGTTTCCTGTAGAGGGAGTTTGAGCATTTCTAGGCTATGAGGAAGATGATTGGATGATATGTTGCCAACAGGAATGCTTGTTATTCTGCCTACTTATGTTTCTCACTAGAATTTATTCCAAAAAAGGGGCAAATCATTATTAATAGCTGGATATAATTAAGCGTACAGAGTGCTCAGGGCACATGACCCTCATTAATATCTGGCACTTATACTACTTTAATAATACTACTTAAGAGTAATTGGAGTATTTTCTATAGGTTGTCTGCTGCTTCGAGCTTATTGGTTTGCTCTGAAAGGCCTGCAGGAGTGTGGATTTTGAAAGAGGGATTAATGGGACACCATTCTTGCTGCAGCAAATAGAAGGTGAGAAGGAGATTGTGGTCTCCTGAAGAAGATGAAAAATTGGTTAAATATGTTACCACCCTTGGTCATGGCTGTTGGAGCTCAGTTCCCAAGAAAGCGAGTTTTATGTTTTTCGCAACATAAATTTTTGGATCTTTTCTCATAACTTTTGAAAATATATGGTGCCCACCTTGAGTAATGGCCACCATGTAGTAACATTTTTGCTAACAAGGATGGTGTCATTGAATAGATAGTGTTGGGTAAATTGGAGAAGTTTGAGGAGTATGGAATGCGTTGCTAAAATAATTTTTTTTTAATGTGTTTTAAGTCTGATTATGCTAGAACATGACAATTGTTTCTTATGTATTTTTCATACACACACACACACACACCAAATACATCGCAAATTATCATGTAAAAGGAAACATGCTATAGGCATTTAAGAGCATGTTAAGATGATTGTATCATGTCTAGTTTTATTTTTGAATTCCTTAAAGATCCTTAGGTAATTGTAGGTTAGTTTATAGGTTTTTAGAAAAAACTTCATTCTTGATGATAGAGTAATTCATTTTGCAAACATT
Organism: Cupressus sempervirens; assembly: GCA_028749045.1. NCBI lineage: Eukaryota > Viridiplantae > Streptophyta > Pinopsida > Cupressales > Cupressaceae > Cupressus > Cupressus sempervirens. Next base: position 216,875,612 of record CM053784.1, on the reverse strand, counting down.
AAAGGCATGAGTTGCTACATGGTAGATCAATTGAATGATTGGTCTTTTGTGGCCACTTCGCTATTGAACTGGGTGTTACTTTTTTTCAATGTAGTAGATGTTCATGATAGAACAATCCAATTTTCAAACAACTGCTAAGTGTTTGATCAACTTAACAATGCATGTTTGGAAGCTCGTTTATCAACTTAATACTGCATGTTTGATATGAATGTTTGGGGGAAATAACTTAAGAATATATATATATATATATATATATATATATATACACACACACACACACACACACACACACATATATACAAGTCTATAATGCTGTGGAAAGAGTTGCAGGCTAAGATGGATCAACTATCTCAGACCAGATTGCAAGCATGGTTGCTTCTCTCTCCAGGAAGAAAGGCTCATTATTGAGCTTCATAGAATCCTTGGAAATAGGTAAACATAATTTTAAGGCATGTAGAAGCCCAAAAACAATTCCATAAAGGAAAAAGCATTCCAGCCTAGCATGTATAGAAGATATAAAATATTAATTGTGAGTTGTATTATTTCTTGAATTTCTAGAGGCCTGTATGATTTACTCTATGTTCTTCAGATTCGTATATCTGCACTTGTTTTTCTCATCAAACTCATTCTTTGAATATCGTGAATAACCTTCTTTTCTTTGCACTTATTTAGAGCAACATCTTATTGTTGGATTAACTATCAACATTTTCTTTTGAAATTTGTGAGATGGTTTAATCATCTCTTATGTTCAATAAGTCTAGTAGTTGTATCAAGCAATGACAGGTCGATCTTTTGATACAAAAACAACTACACTTGTAACACTCATTAAGTAGTTTGTATATTACATGTAGCATATTTAAGAAAGAAGTAAAAGAGAATAGTGTGGTATAATTGGGTTTTATATCTACATCAGACTACTTATTGGGATTTAATTCATGTAGAAGTTTTATTATACCTAGATTCTTTCTATGATGGTTAAAATTTTGTGTGAGATGCCTACTTACAATGGGCTAAAGCACCCATTCAAATCCTTTGTTTTAATAATCAGCACTTTGGGAGCCATACTCTTACTATATCAAATCATGCGGTTCTATCTATTTGAGGGATAATAGCTTTATCCTGTAACCTCAAACATTGATCTCTATGCAGATGGGCGTAGATAGCAAAGCATTTGCCTGGGCGAATAGACAATGAACACACATGATTTTGCGGCAAGTTATCTACAATTCAGGAATGGATATCTGTAGAACAAATACTCACTCTAAATACTCGCTCTATACCTCAATAGCATAAAATATTCAAATTCATTTGAAATAATCCACATCAGGGTTCCTAAGCTCATGGAATGCCTTAACAGAGAAATTAGGGCTAAACAAATAAAGCTGGAAAAAAATGGGGAATGGAAAACTTACATTTTGCACTCGACACTAGTGCCATGGTTGCAGAAAGGATAGTTGAAGACTATACCTAGCTTCTCCTACTTTTTCTTTGGCGGAGCCTTCTTTGACGACTTTCTCTTCCCCATTTTTACAGAAAATCAAAGATTTCAAGCTTCCAAACTGCAGCCAAAGGGAATTCCTGCTTTAAAAATAATTACATTACAATGAAATAGGGCACAACCTTTTTCATTTTCAAAACAATATGAAGCCCGTGTTGTTTGAAATTTTGACCAACATGGGCATGGATTTAAAAAGAAACACATTTTTCCTTGTCTATTTCGACCAGTTTGACCCCATTTTAATAGATGGTAGAAAATTTTGGTCTAAAAATGGGGTCAAATGTACTAGTGTTAGGTTTCTCTGGTTTAGTTTCAAGGGTTGTAGCTCAAACTAGTTTACAACAATCTCCTCCAAAGCTAGTGTCCTTCGGTGGTATGTTAGATGTAAATGAAAATTTACTTCCCAAAACATGAAGAAGATTCATGTGCATAGTCAAAGGCTCAAGAACAACATCAAAAGAATGCTTATTTTTGTCAGAAATGTTAACCAATGCCATGAAGTTCTTGCATGCAAGAAACACCAAAAGCAGCTGCCAAGCAGACTTTCCACACTTGAATTCCCCACTTTTTTGTTGTAATCTCATAAGCACTTCATCACCAAGTAAGTCACTGTCCATTTTTTCCTTGACAACATTTCCTATAGGTTCATTTTGTTCATGATTATGATCTATTTTATATTTCTTCTTACCAAAAATCCCAGAAAGCAAAACACAACTAGAAATGATATTTCTCAAATTTAGGAATTTCTCCTTTAGAAAAGGCAAAACAAAATTAATTTTCATGTGACCACCACTACAATTTTTTCCCAAATGCTTCTAAATCAAGAGAGAAAAATCAATTCCTCCCATGTAAAAGTTTTCATCTTTAGGTAAATTCAGAATTTTGACCTGAGTGAGATCAATCCATTGCACTTCACAAGTTCTACACACCAAAGCTTTTCCATCAACATCTTTCAACTCTAGTTCCACTTCTGCCAAAGCATTGCATTGTGGTGAAGAAATGATAGGATATGCAAGTGTAGGCCAGATTAGGGAAAAGGGCACAAATCTTGAAGCCAAAATAACATCAACAATTGTAAAGCTCCATCCTATTTTTCTGAATACTTCAAAGATTTTTCCCTAACTTATTTCATTTGGACAGTCTCTCATTTGAGAAACAATTGGAGGAATGTCAATCCAACAAAAATGAATATCACGAGATCCAAAGGTTTCAATTACAGATCTAAACTTCAAGCTGAAAAGCTTCGTTAATTGTTCATCTGACAATGAAAAAAATCCATGTAGGACTTTTCATCCTTAATAAACTTTGCAAAACCAGTTCTGCTCCTTGGTACTGAAGAAAACAATACTACCAAATTTGAGTTCATGTGTTTGTTGAAGATATCTTGTTTACCTGTCCATTAGAATGAATTCAAGCACTAAACTGTAATGACCCTCACTATAAAGGCCACAGAAACCCTCAAACTGAACTTAGGAATTTTGTCAAACACTTGGCATGTAACAGTAACAATATTCAGAATATGGTAATTTCAGATTTGATACTTTCAGAATATAATCACAGAATTACAATATATATAAAGCCATTGAACTATATTTCAATTACAATGCAATAAATTCTGAAATTATTTTATTACCAATTCTGGACTGATTATTACAATGGCTGTATGACAGCAAATTTACCCAAAAATTGACATATATTCCAGAATGCAAGAACCTGGTTTGAAGAACTATGGAAGAACACCACGTTTTTCTGCAGATCGTTGATGAAGACCTCCAACCGCACCCCCAAACTGTCCTTAATTTGCTGCTGCTGCCCAAACTAGCAGGGCCGTACCAGGCCGTACCTGTACGGCTGCTGAAATAAAATAATATTAGGGTTTTGGGACCCCCAAATGCAAGGAAAATGGGTGCCTAGGGTTAGGTAGTAACCCTGTAAAACCATAAAAAATAACTCCAAGGGGTTGAGGAGATATGAGCAATTATGTGGTTCCGAACCCTGTTTTGCCAATTCTGAAAATGCACTTATTGTGTCTTCAAACTCTTGTCAAATGCTTCTCCAATGATAGGGAAAATCTGAAATCCTTATTCCAACCAAAAACAAACCCTAACAACGAATTCTCAATAAGCTCCAATGAGATGGCTGAATACCAACTCCAATTATGCAACAATTCAGGTAATATTTCACACCCTCAAAGTCGCCAATCCAAGGGAGTGATTCGTTCCCAAAGATCGAATAATTTGCAGATCCAAAGTCCACAAATGTCTTCACAATGAAGAAGTAGAAGAGTTCTCCAATCCAAGCATGTCCAAATGAGAGGCCCAACCCTCTATTTATTCACTTTTCTAAGAAGTTTCTAGAACTTCTAGAAACATCCTTTATAATTTCTCATTATAATGCACTTTTTTATAATAAAGTAATTTTATAAAATAAAAAGTGCAACTCAAATTAAAATTATAACATGTGGGCCCCAATATCACATAATGATAAAATATAACCTCTTAACACTTCTTCAAGAGCAAGATATGACTATCTGATCCGCAGAATTGACTCTCTTTCCACACCATTTGCCTACGAGAGTCTGGAATAGGCAAATCCATGATCAATGCCATGTCGAACTAAAGAGGGGACATTACATAAACCAATTTTCTTGATTTTTATTTTCTATTGATTTATTGTTTATCAAGCTTAATTCAATACTTATTTAGTTTGAAATCTTGATACAAATCTGATTAACACTAAATTTTTGTCATTGTTCATACAAAATTTTATCATTTGCAATATTTTAATGTTATATGATTTATAATCTTCTATTTCATGTTTAAAATCTGCCTTCTCTATTGAGTATCTAAATATTTATCATTTATTTTTATTACAAACATCTTGTAAATCTGAAACTGAAAACATTATATTATATTTGCAAACATTATATAAAATAAAGTTTAATGTAATCAAGTACTCCTGTCCCATATTTTGAAAAATAGTTGTACCCCTACCCTAAATACCCAAATACCTCATCCTTGCGCAACCTTAATAACAATATATCATACAGAAAATGAATATGTTTCCCTGTATTGTAGTCCACTTAATTTGTCTGGAAAAAAGTTCTAATCAATGATAGGGATGATGTTGAAAAAATGAACATACACATTAGCGTCATGTCTAATCTTTACCAGGAATTGGAGGTTCTCACTGATTTTGAGCATGGTAATTTAAGGGCGGGTAATGATAATTTGAGCAAGAGTATACACAACTAAAGCTTTTATGACAGCAATAGAAAATTATGCAGAAGAAGCAAGGCATACAGTGTCTGTGGGATGTTTCAATGTGGAAGTAGAGTTATGATAAAATAGTTGAGCTTCCTACAAGAATGGAATGTAAAATTAATGATAGAGCTTGTGCTTTTTTTTTTGACTTTCCACAATTGTAGTGTTCATCTAGCTAAGTTGGAGGATCTTTTATTAGCTCAATTATATAGCAATGAGGATATTATGATGAAAAACACTGGTTTCATGTGGTCTCAAGGCCTATTGAGCCGTATGACCAGAATAGATCTCTCGACTGGTTACACAAAAGGGAAATTTAGTTTTTCTTTGGGCCTCTGGAGAAGCAATGGGTTGAGATCATCATTTTGGCTATAAAAAATAAGGCCTTTCAGAGCAATCTCTGGTGTTCAATATCCACAAAGTCGAAGTTCTAGTGCTTTCAGGTTTTCTAGAATATGCATTTCAAGAATTGTAACACCATTTAAGAGCATAAAAATACAACCTTTGGTTTCATAGAGGTCACAAAACCCATGAAATGTAGGTTTCCCAAACAAAGCATCTCAAGAACTTTACTACAACCTTTCAGTTTATACAGGGTCCCTAGTGTTAAAAAGGTCTGGGTTCAAATATTTGAAAGACTTTGTATCTTAATCTAGAGGCTTTGTATTTCAAGCCCTAAATTTTTTTTTTGCACCCAATCTATATGTAATTTTCAGTGAATTCTCACATCAAACTAAAGGGTATTAATGAGTTAATTACAACAACTGAAGGAAACTTTAAACGATTCTCAACGAAGGTGACAATTTAAATGTTTTTTGCAATTTACATGAGAAACAATTCTTTAATTTTTAAATGCCCACCTGGAGTGTTCCTGTCAATAATGGCAGGCTCCCACACATAATCATGTATAAGCTCCTCCATTGATTGTGCCACAAATTCAGCTCACAAATGAGCAGAGGGTTGCAGAGAGTCTATGTTGAGAGCAAGGAATTTGAGAGCTGAAACAAACATCTAGATCTTCTAAACAGAGTCGAAGTAGATATGAGTAGCTCATTTTTTAACACTCTGCTCGATAAGCAATCTTGAATGATATGATGAGAGTGAAGAATCAAAAAGCTTGAATGCCTACAAGCTTGTTGGATCACAAGATCTTAATAATTTGACAACAGATTGTTGAATGGCGTTCAGATATGACTTTCAATTTTTTTGCCTCTTAAGATTGTGTATATCGAGCATTACCAGAATTCTTCACACCCATTTTCCTTCTTGTTCTGTAGCCATTTTTGATGAGCGACCAAATGTATCAGCAAGCTAGCAAGCTAGGGAAGAGCCATGAGCAAGCTATGACAGAACCAAGGCATCAAGTTTTTTTGTCTGGTGAGCGCATCAAGTTTCCACCTCTGAAAAAATGCAAATGATCCCGTGTGAGAAAAACAACAAACACAAAATGCATTTTTTTTAACATCTCCCGTGTTGGTCAAAATTTTGACCAACCCAATTCGACCTACATGTTTTGGTCAAAATTTTGACCAACATGGGCTCACATTTAACAAAAGTCATGATGTTGCCTTGCACGTTTCGACCAAATTGACCCAAATTTATTAGATGGTTGAAAGTTTTGGTCAAAAATTGGGGTCAAATGTACTAGTGTCTTCAAATCACCTTCATCTTCTTTTGGCACACAAACTTGGTTATCTTCATGCTCTTCCTCTTCTCTTTCATCTTCTTCAACTTTAGGTTCGCAAATAATTTCCTCTTCATCCTCTTGCTCTTCTTTTGTACCACATGTCTGATACTCCACTGTATCTTCTTTCTTTTCTGCATCCAAGGAATTAGCAACATCTCTTTTTTGGTAACGCGCTCTTCATTTTTGCAACTTAGCTTCTAATTCATTCACTTGCTTCTGCAAATCAAACCACAACGCCTCTTTATTTCTTGCTCTAATTTTCTCAAGTCAAGGAATCCTTAGAATCCATCCAATCACAAAAGTCATCTTCTTCTTTCTCTTCTCCATAATCAATTCTTTAGAAGAAAGATTTGGTGCAACACAAGAACCTTGTGCAAACTACCCCACAGTTGGTGATATATCTACACAATCAAGAACTTTTTGACAAACTCCACCCAACTCAAGGTCTTGGTGCAAACTGCCTCATGTTGGGTGATCTGTTTGCATGCTCAAGAACTCCCGCTCTGATACCACTTGATGGCGACAAAACCTAAGACCAAAATGAACACAACAAGAAAAGGGAAAATATTATTATCAGTGAAAATCTACTACTACATTCAGTACAAAGAAAACAGACCCAAAGACATGCCCTATGGGCTTACAATAGTATGATTCTGGAGGAAAATCCTCCTCATAGTAGCTTCTCTCAAACTCCACTAAAAAACTACCTTTACAATGCCAGAAGTGTTCTTAAATAAGCCCCAATTGGTTTAGGGTTAGGAATACATTCTAGAATATGCTAGTTGGCATCCACTGCCAAAACAAAAGGTTCTAGAAGTCACGTTAGAAGTTGGTGTAAAATTAGAAGAATCCAAAAATGGTAGTCCAACTTTCGGGAGGCATAACTTTTGAATTGGGACTCCGATTGACGAACCATTTACATTTTCAAAGATCTCTCAAAGTGCTCTATATCCCTATGGACCAGATTTTCTTGTCCCCCATTTTTTGGCCCTATATGAGGTTGTTTAGTGCCTCAAATCTGACTTTGAAGCGCTCTTAGGAGGCCTCTAGGAAAATTAAAACTGCAATAACTTTCTAACTATAAAGCCTTTTGACTTGATTCTTTTTTTGGAGTACTTTAAATTAAAAGTATAATCATCCCTCCAAATTACACCCTCTAACTCGTCATAATTTTGGTTCAATTACAAAATAACTTATTTTTTGCATTTACACATATCCCAAGGTACTTAAAAACTCTAACCCATAAAACTAATAGTGGATTTGTGAGAGTTGGAACCTTTATTTGACCCAAATGGGTATCCAAAAATGAAAACACATTAAACAGAAACTATATCTAAGCATGTTTTTGGGTGATATAAGATGGCCCTTACACCACTAGATGCTCCTGCATCAGACACCCGGGGTGGATTGAAAAGTGACCCTGTCACTTTATGGCTGGTAGAGGAAAACCCAAATGGACAACCTCCACTACTGATATCTAAGTTGAGTCCTCTATTGGTCATCCTTTCCACTTCACCAAGTACTCTTCATACTGCCTTTTTATGGTACTCCTACCCATATGACTATCCAGAATCTCTTCTATCTCCTCCTTCTTAGAAGTAGGAATTGGACATGGCTCCAGCATCAGCCCCTCATCTGCACCATCATCATGATATTCTGTTAAGTCTACAATGTTGAAGATAGGAGAAATGTGAATCCCATTTGGCAACTCCACCTCATATGCATTTCCCGAGTCATGTTTCTTCAAGATTTTGTAGGTGTCAAATTTCTTCAACTTCAACTTGTTGTAAGTACCCACTGGAAACCATTCCTTTCGTAAGTTTATCATAACCAGATCCCCTACTTGGAACTCCTTATGTCTCCTCCTTTGATCTACCCTAACTTTATACTATTGATTCATCTTGGTGATGTGTGCATGGACCTCCTCATGTAGGCTTTTGATATGTTCAACAAATTCTTCTGCCTCGACGCTTGTCCTCTCCCCTTGCTCCATTTTCCTTAATTCTAGTGCAGTCCTTGGGCTAATGCCATACAAAATTTGGAATGGTGATCAACCAGTACTCCTATTTATAGAATTATTATAAGAAAATTCTACTTGTGGTAGAATCAAATCCCATCCCTTAGGCTTATCTCCCACTAAACACCTCAACAAATTACCCATACTTTTGTTTACAACTTTTGTCTATCTGTCAATCTACAGATGATGTGTAGAACTAAACTTTAATTCTGTCCTAAACTTCTTCCATAAAGTCCTCTAGAAATACCCACAAGTTTGGTATCTCTGTCAGAAACAATACTCTTTGGGAGACCATGTAGTCTCACCACCTCTCTGAAAAAAATTTTGCAATATGTACAACATCACGAGTCTTGTGGTAGGGGATGAAATGTGCCATCTTGGAAAACCTATCAACCACCACAAACACTGAGTCATTACCCCTTTGTGTCCTCGACAATCCAAGAACAAAATCCATACTTATGTCCTCCCATTGCTTCGATGGAACATGCAATGGCTGATAGAGTCCAGTATTATGACTAAATCCTTTGGCTACTTGACATACTTGACAACTCTGTATAAACTTCTTCACATCTTGTGACATTTGAGGCCAAAAATAATGTTATCTATGAATGGCAATGGTCTTATCTTGACCAAAGTGTCCTACCATTCCCCCACTATGTTTCTCCTTGATCAAAATTTCCCTCATGGAACTCCTTAGAATGCACAATTGACTACCCTTGAACAACATACCATCTTGAATCAAATAATCTATCCACCTAGTTCTATCTACAGTAATAGGTTCTTTGTAAGCCTTCCATGCTTCATCAAAATCAGGATCCTCAGTGTACAGATTCTTGAGTTCATCAAACCCAACCACTTCAACCTGCATTAATGCCAGAAACAATTGTCTCCTACTCAATGCATCTGCAACCCTATTAGACCTTCCACTTCTATGTTTCAACACAAATGTATAGCTCTACATGAACTCTACCCACTTCAAATGTTTCTGGTTCAATTTACCTTAGCTATTTAGGTACTGCAATGCCTGGTGATCAGTATACAAAAAAAATAATTTTGGAAATAAATAATGCCTCCATTTCTTTAAGGCCTAAACGATTGCATAGAACTCTTGATCATAAACAAAATACTTCTTCTTTGCATCATTCAATTTTTCACTAAAATATGCAATAGGCTTATCTTGTTGGCTCAATATAGCCCCAATAACACTACCACAAACATCACAATCTACCTAGAACACTTTAATGAAATTAGGAAGTGCCAACACAAGTTTTTCTATCACCTTCTTCTTCAATAGTTCAAAACTCCTTGTAGCTATTGTAGTCCACTTGAACTCTTTCCTATCCCCCCTTATTGTTTCAGTTAGGGTTGCACATATGCCATTGAAATTCTTAATGAACTTTTTGTAAAAACTAACCAGACCATGAAATGATCTCACCTCATTAGCAGACCTTGGAGTAGGCCATTCCAAGATGGTCTTTACCTTCTCTAGATCCATTTTGAGACCTTCAGATGATACAACAAACCCTAAGTAGACTAACTCTTTTTTAACAAAGCTATATTTCTTCAAATTAATCAACATTTTCTCTTCCCTCAAACTTTCAAAGGCACTACGAATGTGAAATAAATGTTCATCCAAAGTTTTGCTGAAAATTAAAATATCATCCAAGTGGACAATAATAAATTTTCCCAAGAATTTCTTTAGTAACTCATTTATAAGCCGCATGAAGGTGCTTGGCGCATTGGTCAGTCCAAAGGGCATAAATAATCACTCATATAGACCCTTCTTGGTCTTGAATTTAGTCTTCCACTCATCTCCCTCTCGTATCCTTATCTGGTGATAGCCACTCTTGAGATCTATCTTTGTGAAGTACTGAGCTCCACTCAAGCAGTCCATAAGATCATCCATTCTTGGCAAAAGGAACTGATACTTGATGGTTATTCTATTTGTAGCTTGAGAGTCTATGCACATTCTCCACTCTCCATCCTTCTTTGGTGCCAATACTGTAGGTACTACACATGGACTCAGGCTCTCTTGAATCAAACCCTTCATCAATATCTCCTAAACTTGTCTGTTTAGTTCCTCAGTTTCAGTAGGGTCCTCCTATGAGTAGCCTTGTTAGGTAAACTAGCTCTAGGGATTAAATCTATCTGATGATTGATTTTCCTTATTGGTGGCAACCCTTCTGGAACATTATAAGAGATGACATCTCCATACTCACTTAATAGGCCTAAAAATTTAGGTGGAATTTCACTACTACCTTCCTTATCTTTTCTAGGAATCAAAGCATAAAACATACGCTGATGTTTCATACCATCCAAAAATTTTCTTCCATCAACAAGCCATATCCTAGCACTAAATTGCATGCCTTTTCACCTTCATTTATCAAGGGCTTGAGTTTGTGGTGAACTCCATCCTTTGTCAGAGAGTATGTATTTGCATGAGCATCATGTACAACATGCCTTTCAAATTGTCACGGTCCTCCCAATAATAAATGGTAGACATCAATTTGAGTAATGTCACAAAGAACTTCATCATCGTAACTCCCAATCTTGAACTTCACCAAACATTGTTCATTGACTAGGACCTTATGATCATCCTTCACCCAAGCAATCTGATAGGGTTGGGGGTGTTTCGCCCTCTTGAGCTTTAACTTAGAGACCATCTCCTCAAACATCAAGTTGTCAGTGCCCCCACCATCAACAATCACATCACAACACTTATCCTCGCACATGCACCTGGTATGAAAGAAACTCCTCCTTTGTCTAGGTTTCATTTCACCGCTTAGTAAGACCCTTTCATTTACAAGAACCTCTCCTTTTTTTGCATCCTTTGAATGTGATGATTATGCATCCTCATCCACATGAGCAACCCTTGCTTGACCATTAGTTCTCCTATCTCTCCTTCCTTGTCGTTGAGGGCATCCAAAGGCACAATGACCTTCTTCATTGCAATGAAAATAGGTACCACAGAAGCCTTCTCTTCCTAAACCTTTTCCACATCCTCTACCTCTTCCTCTCTAATCTCCAAAGTTATGATCATGGGAGCAGTTGAAACCCTCATTCCTTTGGTTCTTGCTAGTACCTACATCTTCATTTTTATTTTGGGTCTCATTTTGGCCTCCAAATGAACTACCACCATCCCCTCCTCCTTGACCATGCCTTCTTTTCCTTCCTTCAAACCTTTTGTTTAGCTTCTCTTCAACTCATAGGGCAAACTGGTATGCCTCTTCAATGCTAGTCATTCTAACCAAACTTAACTCCTCCTAAATGCTAGGTCATAACCCACTGAGGTAATGGGAAACCTTCTCCTTATTTTATTTTGCATGTCTTTCCGTAATAAGAAGTCCATAAAATTCCTCTTTATATTCCTAGACAGATTTTCCTGCTTGCTTTAATCCTTGCATTTTCTTGAACAAATCAAGCTCGTAATCAATAAGAATGAACTGCTTCTTTAGTTTGTCCACCATGCGACCCCACCTTGTGATTTTCTCCTTTCCTCTTCTATTCCTTTCTAGCTAAATCTCTTGCCACTAGATTTTGGCATGGCCTTTCATTTTGGCCTTCGCAAACTTAACCCTCTCTGGGTCTGTGATATCCTCATACTCAAAATACTCCTCTAGTTCATTGATCTAATCGATCAAATTATCCGGGTTTAGAGTTCCCAAAAACATACCCACATCAATTTTAGGTCTTTTTCCAAGCTTAGAAATGGCCCTAAAAAGCCTCTCCTCTACGTAATTTAGGACTTCCCCTTTGCCTTCCCTTTCCTATCCAATATTTTATTCTTCCTCATTTTCTTCCTCACTTTTGTTGCCTGTGGAAACATTTAGTCCTCTGCGGATATCCTCCTGCAATGCTTGAACTTATCTCTGGAGGGCTCTAACCTTAGGAGTAACAAATTCGGCCCTTCCATCACGTTCCTTTCATGGAGTCATCTTCTTGTCTCAAACCCACAACCACTGCATCAACCCTCCAAGTTCAGAGCACCAACATTGGTTTAGTATTTGCATGATCTTTCATTCCATTCAATTGTTGCAATGATGTCAGGCCAATTCAAAGGTTCAACCCTTAGTCACACACATGATATGTGTTGCTTATGCCTGCATATAGATAATTTTAAGGAAATCTTGAGTAATAGCAACATGCATTTGGCTTTCTCAACATCAACAACTTCTAGATCGATGCCTATCCTTAACTTGGATATTCTTCCATACAATTTGATTCAAGTTGGATTGTGACTATTTAGAGATGATGGAGCATATCACTTGAATGACAACTAAAACTTTAAGCCTTGAATTTGAACATGGAACCCAATCCATCTATTTGAGTCAACTGGCTGATTGTAATTTTACGTATTGAATTTGTGTCTTTAGGAATCACAACCAACGAAATTACATTTCTGAATGTCTGAACTAATGAAACTTGAATCATTGGACCTGAATGTTTGGGCTTTGATTCTGCAAACTCAAACTTGAAGTTGAACTCAAACTAGAAGTTGAACTCAAACTTGAAGTTGAACTCAAACTTGAAGTTATGAACTTGATGGTTCAAGTTCAACATACCCCGACAACACTATCTTCTTCACAAGTCACAATTTATAAATCATCATTAGCAATTAAAACCAACCAAAATTTCCTCTATGGAGCTGACTTGGAAGTTTAGAATGCGGGTGCTAATAGCATGGTAACATTAGATACAAAGGGAATGTATTCCTTAGGTGGAGGTGGAGATTGAAGTACACATTCCACAACATTAATAGTATTATCATTCTCTTGTTGCAAATTATCATAAGAAACATTTACTTCAAGAGGAGCAAAATAAAAAGGGTGTTCAATGATAATATTAGTAGTATGCTGAGGTAAAGGATTAGTGTGGATTTGAAGATTTTAATTAGGAGGTGCTACATATTTTTTCCCATTAGCTTGACCCCCAATAGATACTGAATTAGTATCAATCAAATCATGAATCTTATGTTTCAAAGAATAGTAGGCGTTAGTATCATGTCTAGGCTGGCAATAAAATTGATAAAAATCATGAGGCTTAAAATGCAGACTTGATGTAGTAGAAGGAAGAAGTGGTTTAATAGGAGGAAGAGTAATCATATTAGCACTAACCAACCTAGTCATGATAGAATGTAAATACTTAGAGAGAGGAGCAAACTTATGGTTCATTTGAAAAACAAAGGAAGAAGTAGTGACACTTTGAGATGCAACAACTACTTGATCATCTACTATATTTGTGGCTTTGTTGATCTTGATGTAGTTATTTGGTTTGCTGATTTTGTTAGGATTAGATGTGGCATCACTCTTATCAATAGGTGCAAGAGCCATTGGAGTGGAGCTTTCAAACAAACTCACTTGTAATTGATAATGATGAAGCACAACACAAAGTTGTGAAAAAGAGGTAAACTCAGTAAGCATAATATTATCTCTAATATATTTTTGTAAACACACAATAATCATATGTTGAGTATCAAGATTAGGGGTAGGATAAGAAATATAAGTATGCAAATTCTTAAAACTACTAATAAAATCAACCACTTTCTCTTTAGGGCCTTGTTTACAATGTATCAAATTAGTCAAAGAAAAAAAAAAACCAATATTATTTTGAAATTGTTGTATGAAGGAACTAAAACGTTTATGAAAAGAATCAATAGAATAATGTAGCAAAGAGAAATACCATTGCAAAGCTTTATCACAAAAAATACGAGCAAACAACTTAGTTAAAATCCTATGGTCATGACCATAGTAGCTACTTAGAACTTAGAACTTGGAAAGTCTTAAGATGTGTCACAAGACCACCTTTACCATTATAAGCGTCAAGGAAATTCATATCATCTTGTAAAGGAGGAGCGGTATGGATAATGTCAAAAGACAAAGGACTACTTGCATATCACATGTACGAATATTAAACTTAGATTGAGCGAACAAAGTAAGTTTTTGCAAATAAGATACTATTTGAGCAAGACTTAGGATATTGAAATCATTAGAATAAAAAAATGGAACAAGCACATTCAATACACTAGGTAAAGTGTATGAATTAGATATGGTACAAGAAACTAAGGGTGGAACACTCAAAACCACAATAGGAGGATAAGGATAAATGAAAGGAACAATGTTATAGGAAGGTTGTGAAGTTCACAATGAAGCAAGTGAAACATTCACAAGGAAATATTGGATAGGAAGACTACTAAGAGGTTTAGACACCTAAATTAAGTAGTCATAATAAGATGGACATAAGTGAAAATGCTAGAGATAGGCATAGAAATAAGAAAACAATGCTCAAGAGTAGAAAGAGGAGGAGCCATCCCTGCTTCAAAAGAAACTTAATTCAAAGGCTTAACATGAGTATGGACAAGGTGAGTAAGACCATGCAAGAGATTAACACCATGTTCATCATTATAGATCACTTTTTAAAGAGAAACAAAGAAACAATAGTCTAAGTATTGTGATTTTCTTGTAAAAGCCAATTATACATTTTATCAATCTCAGCAACAAGCTTATCAAATTGTTTAGGAGGAACTCTTAAAGTTACATCGTCACCATGAGATGTGTGAGCATAGTCATGCTCCATAGAAGGAATAGGATAGTGAGAAACCATAAGGTCATTAAGGTTTTGAAGAAGAGGAGAAGAGTAATCTAGATCAAATAAGCCATGAGTCTATAACTTTTCCTAATAGGAATGCTATAAGTAGGACTAAAAGTTGTAAACCTCATACACCAAACAAGGAAATAAGACACTAGGATATCTAACCTTATGATATGAAATCAAATCCAATATAATGTAAATTAAAATATTTAAAGCATGAAAATATATATCAGACAATAAAGAGCTAACTTTGAATGAGAAATCTAACACCAAATAAGAAATGTCATAAGTTGGGTTTACCAATAAATGCAGAGGAGGAAAAGTGAGTCAAGGATAAGACCCTAAGTTCATCACATAACCTACACATAAATATGCATATGAAAGGAGAGAAGACAAAGAGAAGAATCCCTCCAATCTCAATTCTAAAGAACTAGGTCTAATAGATTAGTGCTAACCAAATAAGCAAGGAGCACTAATACAAACTAGGTCTAAGAAGATTAGGGGAATGATATCTAATTCCTTAAAACTCCTTAGTATATGTGTGTTGAAAGATAAATATGTTTAAAGGACAAAGAAGGTGAAGGAACACACCTTTTAAGTCTATTTTCCACTTATTATTCTAATCAAAATGAATGGAAGTCATTGAATCTAGGCTTGAAACTATCCAATAGATAAAACACAAAAATCTTTTGGTAAACTGTTAAGGGCGAATTGGATCCTGAAGGGAAAAATGGGATATTCAAGTGTTCAGTACACCCTTGATGATGCTATGTGATATTGATTCCATTTTTTTAGTTTCAAAGAAAGTCAAAAAGGTACTTTGATCTGCAATCTATTCACCAATTTGATATCGACAAGTACAATAAAAAGGATTTTTGTTGTTGATGGGATGTTTTCCTTGGTCAAACCCCACTTTAGGAATTGACTTTGAATTGAAATAATTTACATAACATGAATGTAAAGTAAATATATGAACTCACCTTACAAAAGTTGGATCTCTTTAATCCAATGAAATGTTCTTACTTTACTAATGGATTTGGACCAAGAAAATGAAGATGAATGGATAGAGAAGATGCAAAAAAGGATCTTGAATGGATTGAAGATCTTGAAGATAAAATCCAATTTCTAGAATGCTTGAATCCTTGATCTTCAATGCAAGAATACATGAAGACTTGATGACTTGAGATTTGAATGCTTGAGATCTTGAGAATAAGATGTTTTCTTATACATGGATATGAAAATGAAGCAAATGGAAGGGTTTATATAGAGCTCAAAATTGAATAACTCCCATAGGATGACCTACATAGGAATTAACACCTTAAACATATCCATACACGAGACCTCAAGGGGAGATCTAAAATAGGTCCCAATCAGTGGCACACTACATCACTGACAACTAGGTCCCTGGACCTTTGGGGTCCTTTTGAGATCCAAAAATAGGTCCCAGATCTCCAGAATCAGGTGCAGAGTATAGTCGTTATGATGCAAGGAACATATTCCAAGTGGATATGAAAGGAAGCAACTATAGTAAATAGATCCTACCTCAAGCTTAACACCATGAAAATAAGATCTTTAAAGAGGATCTATTAGGTTTTACCCCAATTCCACCTAGGAGGAAGGACACAAAAGAGAAGAAGAAAATAAAAGACCCAAGGAGATTGATGATCTCAAATTAAATAGGTGTTAAACCTTCATTAAATTGGAGTGCATCCAATTTAAGATGGTACAATTATCAATAAAAAAATTTCTAATTATAATCTTAATTTTGTAACTACTTAAATTATAATTATCATTTATTTTCTCTTAATTATTATAATAATGATAAAATTTAAAATTAAGACCAGATAACAATTATGGCAATAACTACTCAATAGTTTAATGAAAATTATGAAAAGAAAAATACTAATGATTATGTAGGACTTATTGATCTTAAAATATATGTTACACAAATATGGATATCTATAATGAAATAACTTGCATAATGGAAGAGATAATATGAAATATTCTACAAATGCTTGATAATAATTGAGAGTAATAGGACACTTTGAGGGGGAAATGTATGGATATCTCCAATGATAATACACTTCACAATATGATTTTGAAATAAGACTCACAACCTCCTATATATACCTAATTATGCTTAGGCTAAATAGAAACAACCCTATATAAAAACCAGGCCAACTTACCTACCTAAATAATAATATAATAAAGATAACATGACTTAATTAAGGATTAATATAGTCACAAGTTGACTATTCATAGCCCTATATACACCAATATTAAGGGTGTAACATGCCCCCTCTCTTCAAAGAAGCATTGTCCTCAATGCTAATCAAGTGTGGATTCTTTTGTATGAACTCCTCATCCTCCCGTGTGGCCTCCTCGACTAGTAAATTCTTCCATTGGATGAGATAGTGGGTGAGGTTTCTATTTCTTAGCTTCTTCAAGCATGTTTGAAGAATGCACTTTGGTACCAAAATTATTCTTCCTTCTTCATCAAGCTTTGGTAGTATTGTTTGAGTATGAATATTCTACCCAATTACCTTCTTCAAACAAGAAACATGAAAAACTGGATGTATCTTTGTTGTTGGTGGCAACTCTAGCTTGTAGGCAACACTACCAATATTTTGCATGATTTGGTATGGTCCATAATATCTTGGAGACAACTTATTATTATTTTTTTGGTTTCTTCATTGAGATTTGTTAATAAGGCTGCAATCTCAAGAAGATCAAATCCCCAACTTCAAAATTTCTTTCACTACGATGGTTGTCCGCGTGTTGTTCATTCGATTTTGTGCCATAGTGAAATCCTCCTTAAGTCTTGAAAGTAACTATCATTAATGAAGCAAGTGGTCCTCTATTGCCTGATCTCTTGGTGACACCTTTAATGATGATGTGATAGAAGGAGGACGATATCCATAAAGTGCCAAAAATGGAGACATTTTTGTTAAGCTATGAAAAGAAGTATTCTACCACCATTCTACAAGAGATAGCCAATCTACCCATTGAAATTGTTTCTTTGAAGTGAAACGACATAGATATCCTTCAAAACATTTATTAACAACCTCAGTTTTACCATTTGATTAAGGATGGTATGAAGAACTATGAGCCAATTGAGTACCCAAACATGAGAATAAATCTTTCCAAAAGTGACTAGTAAAGATAGGATCACGATCATTGACAATAATCTCAGGTGTACCATATAGCTTTTGGATATTCTCCAAGAAATTTTTTGCCACTGTACTTGCTATAAAAGGATGTGATAATTTAATGAAATGTGCATATTTAGTGAGGCAATCAACTACTACCATGATGACATTATGACCTTTAGATTTGGGAAGCCTCATGATGAAGTCCATGGATACCTCTTCCCAACCCTAGCTAGGAATAGATAAGGGCTACAAGAGACTTGGTGTCTGATATGTCTTCAAAAATCCTGAATGACCACCAATTGGGGACTCATGTAGCTTTGTGAGAATCTTGTGTTTAAGAGTGAAATTCTTGTAGAGATACAAGCACTCTTTATACCAAAGAATATCCCCCTTTAAAAAAAACTTATCTGAGCTACTAGGATCATTTTTTACTTCTTGGATGAGATTACATGTTGCAACATCATTTTTCCACTCTGCTTTGGCTTCCACCACCCAATTTTCTTGTAATATTGAAAGGGCACAAAATAGCTTCATATTTTTCATCCTTCCTAGGAAGTGCATCGACCATAATATTTTCCTTCCCTTTCTTATATACAATCTCAAAGTCATATCCCAACATCTTAGTGGCCCATTTTTGTTGCTCCTCTAAAGATAGTCTTTGTTCCAAAAAATATTTTAGGTTATCATGATCTCTCTTAACCTTGAAGTATTGACCCACTAAATAAGGCCTCCACTATTTAACTGCATAAAGGATTGCTAGCATTTCCTTCTCAAAAATAGGTTTGAGCAGATTTTTACCTTTTAATTAATGACTCTCAAAAGAAATTGGTCGACCTTCTTGCCTGAGAGCTACTCCTATCCCATTTCCAGAAGCATCACATTCCACAATGAATTCCTTGGTGAAGTCCAGAGTGGAAAGCAATGGAGTTGTACACATAGCCTTTTTCAATTGCTGAAATGATTTATTAGCAGATTCATTCCAATGAAAAGAATCCTTCTTCAATAGAGTGGTGAGGGGTGCTTCTATATGACCATAATTCTTCACAAATCTTCTATAGTATCTTGTCAATTCCAAGAAGTCCCTTATCTTCTTAATGGGTTTTGGAATAGGCCATTCTATGATAGCCTGAATTTTGTTAGGGTCCACCTTTACTCCTTCATGTAAAACTATGTTTCCCAAATACTCCATCTTCTTAAGACCAAAAGCACACTTGGATGGCTCAACATAGAGTTGATGATCTTCAAGTACTTGTAATGCTCGATCTACATGCTGCAAATGTTCTTCCCAAGTCTTTCTATAAATCAATATATGATCAAAGAATAATACTAACATGGACTTTATCTAGAACTTCTTAAAAATGAAATTCATCAAACTTTGGAATGTATATGGTGCATTGGTAAGACCGAATGGCATCACCAAAAATTCATAATGACCCTCATCAGTTCAAAATTATGTCTTATAAATATCTTCCTCCTTAATTTGAATTTGGTGATAACCCAATGTAAGATCTAACTTGGTAAAATACACAACTCCATTTAATTTGTCTATCAAATCATCAATGAATGGAATATGAAACTTATCTTTAATGGTGTACTTGTTGAACACTCTATAATCTGGATACATGCACCGAGTTTCATCCTTCTTGCGCACCATCACCATAGGTGAGGAGTAAGCAATTTGGCTATGCCTAATAATTATTTTTTCTAGCATTCCCTCAACAATTTTTTCTATCTCATTTTTTTGTATGCTTAGGTACCTATAAGGCCTGATGTTTGGTATTGGCTGGCTCCTTGGAACTAGTTGTATGACATGGAAATGATCCCTCTTAGGAGGAAGTCCTTTAGGCATATCTCCAAGAATATTTAAGTGATGATCATTTATTGCTTGTAAATCTAGATGAGTAAGAGCATTAGATTGAGAGACTTCTAATGAACATAGCTAGGCCACAAATCCATCCGCTCATTTCTTAAGAAAAGTTTTCTTTTGATGAGAGCTTACCATCTATGGGGATTTTTCCTTCAACCCCCTTAGCTCCATTACCTTTCCTTTTGATTGAAATCTCATGAATAGTTCTTAGAAGTTCATCTCAATTGTTCCCAATGTAGTAATCCATTGTACTCCCAAAATAATATCTTCCACATCCATGGATAGATCACATATATTGGGGTATCAAGTTGATAATATCCCATGGATAATTTGATGCTATGATACTTCCCTGAACAACTAATTGTATCCCTACCTGCAATCAAAACCTAAAATTTTGGGGCTGGATATGTAAAAAAATTTAGAAGAGTTTCCAACTTTTTGTTGATGAAATTATGAGTACAACCTGAGTCGATCAACATTGTTACTTTTTGCTTCTTTAAGAAACCCACTACCTTGAGAGTTTGTGTTGCACTAAAACCTAAAAGTGGATGACAAGAAATGATGGTTGAGAATCATGTGATTCCTCACTGGAATCTATATCCTCCTCTAATATGGGTTCATCATCTTCTTCCTCACTTGAACCTTCAATATAGAACAATTTCTTTTCACTACATTTATGTCCTTGACTGTATTTTCTATCATAATTGAAACACAACCCTTTTTCTCCTTTCTCCTTTATTTGTTGTAGAGTCAACCTAGTAGGTTTAGGAAGAGAAGGTGTTGAATATCCTTTTTCTATTGTCACATTAGCCCCTTTCTTTCTAGGAATCAAGAACTTATGTTCTACCTTGTGTGCCAATATAAAAGACTTATTTATTGAGCTAAGACTAAACATGCGTGCATCATGTTGAATGTGATCCTTGAGACCGCCCAAGAATAAATCATTCAAGTTATCCTTTGTAATTTTATCTACTCTTAAGGATAGATTTTGGAATTTTTTAATGTAATCCTTAACTAATCTTGTTTGTTGAAGCCTAGCAAGCTAGCTAAAGAAGTGGTGTATCACACTATTGCTATATTGTGCTTGGAGTTCTTCTATAAAAATTGACCATGATACAGTGAGACCCTTTTTCCTCTAATGAGTAAAAAACCAATGATACCAAATCAATTGATCTGGTTCTAGATATAAGGAAGCCCTCATGATCTTTTTTCCATATTGGGTTTGATGTACTTCAAAAAAATTCTCCATTTGGCTTATCCATGTTAGAGGATCCTTACCATAAAACTTACACATATCCACCTTTGGAAAAAAATTTCTAAATCCCATAGGAGTATTAAAATTTGTATCATTATTAATCGACTTGAAGGTTTCACCTCGATTGCTTGAGAACTCCTTCCTTGGTTCATTCATATAGGCATTTAACATGCTTTGTATATTTGATATATCTCCTTGTAGGTCACACATATCCCTCTTAACCTCTTCCTTGAACTTACTTATTTCCTCATCGGGATTACTATCCTATGTTGTTTCCTAATCCTTATTAGAGGATTTCCTTGGTGTGGTAGCATTCTTTTGGCCTCTTGTTTGAGGCCTCGTCATGATGATAACCAATATTTTTGAAATAAACCACACAAATGAAATGTAAATTCTTTGATTTTTTTAAAACTGTAACTTACTAGGGCCAAGATACCGTTACTCAGAAAAAATCGAAGAAATTAGCAAATTGCTACGTTGAGGTTGATTTTTCCTAATTTTACAATAAATTTCTTATTTTTGCTTTAATTTCCCAAGATTTGAAATTTAGGCTCCTCTACTATGTATTCAAAAACCCAATACAAGTTATGCTCCAATTTGGCAGGATGTGAGAGATATGTAGATCTCAATAAATTATGTAGAAATAGTAATTCTTCAATAATTTTCTCAAATTTTCTCCAATTCCTCTGAAATTTAAACTATAGATTATTTAATTTGGTCTTAAAAAAACCTTTAATTTTTAAATTTTTTTTCTTTCTAAAATCTATAAGTTATGCTATTTCCAAAATTGCCTTTGATGTTGAGAAAAAATCTTGCCTTTATGGTGCCAAGATCATGCTCGGATACCACTTGTAATGAAATAAATTGCACAATGGAAGATATAATATGAAATATTCTATAAATACTTGATAATAACTGAGAGT
The DNA here is from genome assembly GCA_028749045.1 of Cupressus sempervirens. Classification (NCBI taxonomy): domain Eukaryota; kingdom Viridiplantae; phylum Streptophyta; class Pinopsida; order Cupressales; family Cupressaceae; genus Cupressus; species Cupressus sempervirens. The sequence continues at coordinate 216,853,362 of CM053784.1, read as the reverse complement.
AATAGGCCACTTTGAGGGGGCAACCTCTAAATATCTCCAATGAGTAGACACTTCACAATATGATCTTGAATTAAGACTCACAACCTCCTATATATACCTAATTATGCTTAGGCTGAATAGGCACAACCGTATATAACACCTAGGTCAGCCTATATACCTAAATAATAATATAATAATGATAACATGACTTAATTAAGGATTAAGATAGCCACAAGTTGACTATTCATAACCTTATATACACCAATATTAAGGGCATAACAATATCATGAGTATTGGTCTTCTAGAATATCAACACATGATACTCACCAAGTACTAATTTTTTTTTATGAGGTATATGCACATGTGTTCTCATAATGCGTACCATATAAACATCCACCATACAAAAGTATAATATATCATGATCTACATAGACATTTTAGGTATCCATCATAATAGAAAATTAAGTTATTGTAAGATCATTACCTTCCAATAACTTCTGCAAATACAAGTGATGATCTTTTGGAAGTCATGTCACTTCCTCATAATGTACATAGCGGGTAGGCCCATTGAATCATGAAATCACACACATGATACCAAAAGTTTACATGAAGTCAAAACTCCTTTGATTTTGATATGATCAAAGATCTTCACAGATCAATAGAAACATATCCTCCATCCGCTCCTTCGTACAAATGTGTCATACTCCCTCTGAACTTCAATTGTCTAAGCTCCTTATACAATGTTTCTTTTGAAGAAGTGCTAGACTCCCTTTGAATCTGACATCATTGTCCCTTTTCTTGCAATAACATTCTCGAAGCAAAAGATCAAGGCAAATGCTCATATAGAAATATAAGTAAGGGAGAGACTATGATGATTAGATAAATAAAATACTCAAAGAGAATAAATATTCATTTGTACATCAATATCCTTTTATTTGATCTTTCATTCCATTAGACATTAATTTGAGGGTGATCCCAATTATTTCAATATAATAAATATCTAATTTAACTATATATATTTAACATATATATTCCATTTTCTATAGATATAATTTAATCGATATTTTCAACATATTATTATTTTCCGAAGAGATCAATATAATATTTTCCTATCTATAACTAAGGATGTAAGTATGGTCCATGTAACCTTATAACTTCCATGGATGATGTCATTATTCATAATGACTAGCTTTATTAACATACATTTTTCATAACACTTTAATCAAATGCTAAATAACAAGTCATTCACTCTGAATATGAAATAATAATAATCCATACCTTATATAATCTACAAACCTTATTTGCATGTCTTAGGAATATGTCGATCAAGGATATAAGTAGTGATCAATTTCTAAAACTTGATCAGTTTCATTCTCTTTTCCTTCACACGAAACATATCTATTACATCAAGAGTTCATAAAGGCTTGCAGTCATACTTCTCACATGCTGAAGTCCACATAGGATGCATTTTTCCCTTGCTTGTTTTTTTTGATGGTTGGGCCCCATTTTTGTATGGAATATTTGACCCTATTTAGTATTTTGTTCAACATATATTTTCTTGCACATATGTTAGTGGGGCGAATTATGAAGGTGGCACCCACTTTGGTTTTAAATACTTCATGGTGTACGAGTCATCTTTGCTTGGTGTGCCATATTCAAAGACCGTTTCTTATCTTTCCATGTAACTATTAATCAATGCCTCCTAGGGCATGTGAGTCAATGAGGCTATGTGTAGATTGCTTGTCTGCACATCGACTGACTTGAGATTTCACGAATCCTGGACCTTAGAGGAAGTTGGCCTCTCTAGAAAAAATGAATACAAGTTTGGTAATACATATTAAGCCCGCTAAATAAAAGTCTTAAACATTTATGCTCCCCCTCTATTACTAAATTTCATCAAATTTCATCAAATAAGTACGGTGCATGTGTGCAAAAACTAGGATTAAAATTGGTAGGGTTAAGCGATTAGCGGGTGTGAGGTGAGCGGGCTAGCGACTTCATTAAGTAGAGGTACGAGGTGTTTAGATAGTTGAAGTGCAGTTGAAACAAAGGAAAATTTAATACATTTCTGCATTAAAACATTGAATTCAAAGCCTTAAAATCACTGACATGAAGGAGAAAGGGAGGAGGCTGTCAATCTCTATCGTTCCATATGGCAACTTTTCCATGGATTGAGTCAAAATCACGTTGATGCCACTTCACATTGGTAGTGGCTACATTACAATTTATATGCACCCAGACTAGTGTTAAATAGTCTTAAGTCTTTTATACACAAGTAATATACACTCAAAAGAGGTGCATATAAGTTGCATAGTAGACAGTGCCCTTTACATTAACTTTCTATCCCCATTTACACCTCTCGATGAACTGAGGAAGCTTCTATAGCCTTTGAAATTATTAACGTAAATAGACACTTGAAATAATTATTAATTTTTTTAATAAAAATATTATGGTAGATCATATGCTAAATAAAAAATAAATTTAATTAAAATATTAAATGCATTCATTATATTAAATTGAGTTTTGAAGGTGCATCCTAGAAACACTTAAGTATATCTTTCTTTTTTATCTCTCAAATGAAAAACTATAGTTAGATTATTATTTCATTATATTGTATAAACTTTTATAGAACATTTAAAAAATATTATATATATATATATATTATATCTGTATTTTACATTTATCTTTCAATATTGAGAGATATTTAAATTGCTATCTAATAAAATGTAAGCTTTTTACTTAATTTTTAATGTAGAATTTTGAGTGTTAATATAATTTTCATATAGTTAAATTTATTGATTTAGTTAGTAGATGTAAAATTTAAATAATTTTTTAAATAAAATTTTAATTTTAATTTTTAATAAAAAATAATTATATTTACCATTACAAAATCAAGAAGAAGATTAAATAGTACAACTTACACATTTATTTAAATTAATCATATAGCTAAAATTAAAAATATAACTAATTATTTAATTTATTAATTCAAATAAAAATATTTATTCAAAATTTCTATTTGTTTTCTATTTAAATATTTTTCACTCTTTTTCCTTTTAAAAATATTGTGATAATTATTTTGTTATATTTTGTTCATCCTCACCCAATATTTTACGAGGACCACTTTAACAGCCCTAACAATCTATCTATTTCCAACAAGTTAATGGTATGTACGTGTCAATAGAAAACCTAATTATTAAGATATCAAATAAATTATAATTAAAAGTTACATCAAATAAAATGGAGAAAAAATATTAATTGTGCGTGTAAGAGTTAGTTCTCATAAACTTAGATGTCTAAAAAAGATGGATATATTATGAAGCTATCTCTTTTTGCGCACTCCACCTCTTTAACTCAAGTTGATTTTTTACTTCCCACTTGTAGACTAATCTTCTAATATTTTGTGGCTCATTAACATCTTTAAACATGCAAGGTTTCATAATGGAGAATTTTTGTGGCTCATTTACATTGTAAAATGCACTATAAACAATTTATATTACTAAGAAATTTCCTTGAATACTAATGGAACCAGACACTATATTAAGGTTATCTCCACTTGTAAATGTGCAAGTGAAATGTTTGAGACTTCAATTTGATGCATAATATAAACTAAGGGAACATTTTAAAATGAAAGGTTTGGCGGATCAACAAATTGAGCTAGTTGAGGTCTTCAATTTGGCACTAAATAGTTTCATTGGCTTCCTTCCTCTTTCCTTTGGAATGTTGCCAAACATTGAAGAGATCTCATTGGATGAAAATGATTTGTGTGGCACAAACATTCTGATTGAAGGTGGTTTCATCAAATCAAAAGGGACGTCAAAGTCACATAATATAAATTGCTATTATATTTTTATTCAATTACATCGACAATGTCACACACACAAAATGAACTTGGAGCATGCAGTAAGTAGTAAATTGTAAATCTTTTAATACTTGTTTCCTAACCTAACTTTGGGCATGATGCATTTATATATTTGCAAATGAGTTTGATATTTTTCTCATAAATCATCTTTTTGCCTTTGTTTCTCTTTCCTATCCAATCAGTATCCTTTAACATTTAACAAATAATAATAATTTTTTTCTCAAAAGGCAGGTTCTCTAGCTCTTTCAGAGCTCTTGTTTATACTCATATTCTTGTCTTTCCTTACTTGTTAATCGACTATGTCTCCTTGATTTGCATGATGACCAATTTAGCACTGTCAACCAACATGAACTGTTAGATCAAGTGGGTATGTTACACTTCCTTATTGTGATAAGACTATTATGCATAGTTAGATAAGTCATTAGAACCCTAAATTTGGTACTGACATTGATATGTGCATGTATTGATTTATCCTTTGGCAATGCCTTGTGCTTTAGGAAGGCTTATAATAGAGAAACATAAGTAGAAGAATCTATCTCGTCTTCTAGTGAATGAAAAAAAAAGTGAGCTTGCCTTGAATGCTCTGGCTTTAAAACTTTAATCATATTGATAATGGAGCCTCTATAGACACTTCCTGCACCACTTCTGCCACACATTTAATTATATTTTCTTGCCTTTTGAAGAGATATGGCCATAGTTGGACAATAAATATTCTATTTGGTTTGTCTTATTGAATGTTATATGCACACTCTGTGCATTTTTCCATTTCTACATTTGTAGGTAGGCTCCAATACCGTGTTAATTTCCCAGGATCACACTAAATGTAAAAAATTTGCACTGTCATGTTTGGTATGCATTTTTAAAATGCAACAACCTCTTATATTTATATTGAGCATAAGCCATGAATAGACATGTCTCATGAAGGGACATGTCTATTAGTTAATCAGATAATTAATATAATAACAATAACCTTATAACTCAAATATAATGAACACATATAAATTAATTATATGTCATATATAATTATATATAGGTTTGTCCCATTGAAGCTATCAAACATCAATAGTTTTATATTTTTAATCTTAAATCATCCATTTAAAAATGTCACTTATTATAGTATTTAATTATAATATAAACATTGCAATCATATTTTACATAGATAGATCAGAGATATCTAATTAATAGTTGTCAAATTAATAATATTATCTTGTTAATATCACATTGACACAAATACAAAAATGACTTGTAAGTGGCATTAAAATTATTAAAATATTATTAGATTGTAAATTCAAGAATAGACTCTACTTTTGCAATAAATTTTTATATAGAACACAATCATTACGTTAAAATATTTATTAGTCTTTTCCTCTTTTTTCATGAGTGTAATAATGCAAGTGAGCGTAGTGCACTTTCAATCTCTTACAAAAAATTAGAGCCAAACAATTTCCACCATAGCAATTAAAGCATGATAGCCTCAAATAATAATAAATAATATTTCTAAATGGAAACTTATTATGCAAAGGTCAACGGTAGAAACTTATTATGCAAAAGGTAATTTCTATTTAATTATTTCAACCATGGAAATTTATTATGCAAAGGACAATTTATATTTAATTTTTCAATCGTATAGAACAATAAATCAAAAGTATACAAAACTATCAACTTAACCCTTGCACCTTTAAAAGATACAAGTCCTAATTGAAAGTACATCTGTTGAACGGGAAGATCACATAACAATACAAGCTTCTCATAAAAATGCACATAACAATACAGGCCTCTCATGAATCAGTAGTCGTCAAAAGAGTACAATTTTACCCACCACTGGGAAGATCCAATTTTACTCACCACTGAGAAGATCATATAATATGCAATTTTACACATCACTGGGAAGATCATATCATAGAGATTATTCAGAATGAAAGCATGAGTCTTTTAAAAAAAACTTCTACTTATATATTCTTCTATTAAATAGCATTCACAATTATACCCACAAATAATATACATCAATTTTAACGAGACCAAACAAAGCACAAATCGATTAAATAAGTAATCTGAATATAACAATCCAAACTTCTGAGGAAAAAGAAGTTGATAAAAAGAATCTGATTTTTACACACCACCGCGCAGATCACGTAGAAATTATTATTAACGGCACTAAGGTTGCAGTTTGATTGAATTCAGTGATGATGGCGGCCATGGTGGTGATGAGCATGGTGAGGTTTATACTTGTTGGCCTCGTGGTGTTCATACGCAGCGTACCCCGCCGCCCCAACTGCCACTGCCCCAGCTATTTC
>CM053784.1:216177231-216242231 GCA_028749045.1 Cupressus sempervirens | reverse complement strand
GGAAAGATTTTAAAAATAGTATAAAGGCCTTATACTAGTGAAGAAGGCCCACATTTTCTATCATATTTTTTAATATTTGCATCATATATGATACAAGTTTTCTTTTCATGGTGTCAAAGACCATAAAAGAGCTTATTCTATCAATTTTCACCTTTAGTTTACATATTATTTTGCATTGAGGTGGGAAAGTCAATGATGCATCATCAATGTTGATCATTTGAGGCAAGTTTTGTAGTTTTAAAATGGGAAATATGAAAAAAGATTCTTTTCTATTTTAACTTTGCATATTGTAATAGATTTTAATTATAAATTGATAGATTGTATTTTTTTAAAATTTATAAATTTTAATGATTTGATATGCAAAAATCATCATCATTCCAAGAAAAAAAAGAAATAACTATAATGCCAAAAGAGTATCAGAATGATTTGGAAAAGAAAAGGGAAAGAATGAGGCAAAATTATAAAAAAATTAACCCATAGATGAATTTTGTTTGGATGAGGAACATGAACCATTAATACAAAGAAAGAGAGAAATACTATTAGAAATAAAAAGAGAATAAATAAGAGACTTGTGGTCAAGAAGATAATTGAATTGTGAAGATGTCAATACATGATCTATGAGTTCAAAAGTTGAAAGGACAACATCATCCAATATTGGAGGGACAAAATCATCCAATAATGGAGTCGAGTCATTATATCATGTTGAAGGAACATTATTGTCTACATTTGATGGTGTATGTACTCCATCGTGTTATGTTGAAGGCACACCATTAACATGAGAAGTTGATGAGGATTCATCTTTCACATCTCACTATCAAATTATAGTATATTTGGTTAAAGGTATTTAATTCACCTATAACATTATTGATGTTCCTAATTTTGAGCCTACTGAAGAGTTGAGAACACCTCTTACAGTTCATTATAAAAAGCCAAAATATTTGTTTAAGATTGGTACTAATATATTTCAAATACTACCTCACAAGATCCCTAGGCATACTTGTCAAAGAAAAGTGGATTGTATTTGGAGATCATTTTTGGAGATTTAAAAATGATCGAAAGATGTCAAATATTTGTTGAAATGTTGAGAAATCTAAAATTTAATCCCATCATGAAGATTCTTGGGATAAGAATGATGCATGAGTGAAGTGAAAACAATATTGTAAATAATTTAATGGATTTGTATGAGGAAGTGGGCTTTGCATCATGCACCAAATATAGTAATATCACAAGATGTGTACTTACATCAACAATGCTATGCATTGAAATGAAAAAATCTTGACTCGTTAAAAAGACAAGAAAAATATTGAAAATAAGTAGAAAGTCTATAATGAGAGTCATGGGAAAGAATAAAAGAGTGGAAGATCCAATTAATAATAAGTTGTGAGCATTTTTTAGTATACTACCACGAAAGGATAAATTAGTTGGTGAAGCTTTGAAATTGTTGATTGAAGTTATTTAGAAAAATAACACACGTTTTTCTCCTAATAATAGAGATGTTTTTGAAATTAAAAGCAACCAAAAACAAGGGGGCCAGCCCTTAACAGTCAAAAGGCTGGTAACCAGCACATTACCAACCAGTAACAAAAATAGACAAATAGAATAGGAGTTCCAGCAGTCAGAGACAAAAACCAAAAACCAGAGAGCTAGAACCAAAAAGGAACCCTAGCAACTAATCAAAGTCCAACAAGGCACCTAGTCCTTATAAAAACTTAAATACAACTGATAACCAACAAAACCATAACTACCATAATAGTATATAAAGTCTTTGGATCCTTGGACCCCATAACTGAACAGAATTAAAAAAAGACTTAGATTTCTTTTTTCCCTTTTCCTCTTGCATGAAGAAGAATTTGGGCCTAGTCATCGGCAAGAAACTTAAGGAGTAATTTGTTATCCTCCATGTCCAAGCCAGCTTCCTCCTTCTCCTGTGCTAGCAATTGGAGGGTAGTTGCAGCAGCATGAGTAACTTTAAGTCCAAACTTGGAGAAGGTGAAAAACCCCTCCTCAAAAGCTTTGACCCTTTCCTCCAGGTTCATGTAATGCTCCTCCACCTTCACACTCTCCTCTTTATGCTCCTCGACCTTCTTAGCAGCAACCTCCTTCATTTTCTGTTCCTGTGGTTTATCTTGCATCACCCGTGGGTTAGATGAAATCTTCAAATTTTCCTTAACAAGGGAAGAAATGGTAATTGGGGAATTATCCTTTTTGCTCATCTCATCACAAAAAGTAAAAGGTTTAAGTGAGAAGCTAGCTGAAACATGCGTTGTCTCAGTATTCCTTTCTTTGTCATTTGACACTTGAGTTTGAGTGTCATCCATCAAAATGTTCCCAGAATTGAAACTTTTTTCCCCCTCCTCATTACCATCATCCTTTTTAGAGTTGGAAATACTTTCCTCCTCCCTTCTGTCACTTTTATTGTCTAAGCTATCTTCTTCAATTTCCTCAACAAGGTATCTGATGGACTTCTGCTTATCCCTAGCCTAGGACTGAGCTAACCTACTAGACCTTCTTCTTGCTTTTCCCCCAATATCTTCACCAAAATCCTCTCCAACAACCTCAAAAACCTTATCAACTTTAAATTTCTTGTTTCCCTTTTGTTCTAGGGCCATGTCAAGTTTTTTCTTTTTCTTAGAATCCTTGCTAGGAGATGGCCTAGGAGTATGGATTTTTGTCCCCATATTGGAGCTCGGGGGGGGGGGGGGGGGGGGGAAATCTAACTATGGCGGCGGTTTTCCACAACAACCTCTCTGGGGGGACACAAAGCTAAGTGGAACTGATACAGACAGAAAATTAACCCCTGATGAATAATGGTGAAGTTTAAGCCTTTACTCTTTTTTTCCTTAATATCCTTAATCATATCCTCAAGCAAATGCAGAAGGAAAAACGGAATGGAAATGAAATCCCTATTTCTAAAGTGATTAACAAAGGAAAATGATAGTAATAACACACTCCAAACTTGCCTTCCAGAGTGAGATACTTCATCAGGACCAAACACACATCATCCCAGGGCTCAGGTAACTTATCCCTTTTAAACCCTCCTCTATAGCGAATTGACTCCTCATTCTCCACAAAGAAGTTTTTCATGCTAGTCTCATCTGAGACTTTAGTGACTTTCTTCCATTTTTTACCCTTCATTGTGAGTCCTGTTGCCATGGCAATTACCTCCTCCGTGACTTGAAAAGTAATGTCATTGATTGTAACCTTCCTATCATCCCAATTATTCACAAATTGTAACGCACAATGTTCATCGTGCCCAGCCATGGACAACATATAGGGCAAAAAACCCCCTTCTTTCAAAAGATACTAGATCACAATCCTGTCCTTGAAGTTCTCTAATCTCGTTGGCTCCAACCGATTTAGATCACCTCCCATTTCAATTCCTCCACTATCTTGCCTCTCTTCCTCAGAAATACACATTAGAACTTTATCACTTTCAAATTCTCTATGGCTGCTCTCTTGTTTAAATCCTTTGGGGGAATAGGGATCAAAATTATAGACCCGTGTATGATGAGCTCCAGAATCCCATAACATCTTATTATGAGATTCGTGGGTATTAAAAAACCTAATTTTCTCTCACCATCGATTTCTGACATCCCAATCCATAATATCTATCGTACTTCCATTTGGAGAGCAATTTGAAGCTTGCCTCGAGTTTTCATAATTATGAAAAGATAATTTGCTTAATTCATAATTACCCCACTTGTCATTTGTATGGCCACGTCTGTCTCTTATTTCCAAAATGCTAAAGTTAAATTTAGCAAAAAAGTTCTCCATCTTGCCAAATTTGGCCTTACTTTTAAATTTAGTGATCACCATTTTGAATTTTGCTGCCTTTTTGCTTGGATATCAACATCCTTAGATTTTCGTTGATATCAACTAAATTTTCCCAGCACGTGATTGCCCTAACATTAAACCCCATGGTAGCCGCAGTGTCTGCCACTTGATTACCCTCCCAGTAGATATGCTGCAGGTGGACCATTCTCATTTCCTCCAATATATTTTTAATATCCAGGATGATATTTCTTATCTTCCATCCCAATTTTGCCTCCCCCTTTAACCAGTCGATCACTAGTTTGGAGTCCCCTTCTATAGTTAACTCTAAAATGTTTCTTTCCCTAGAGAGTTGAAGACCCCATAATAATGTCGTAGCTTCTGCCACATTATTGCTACCAATCCCCACCTGGCCTACATAAACCAATAGTACATCACCATTCCTATCTCTCAGCACACCTCTAGCCACTCCCTGTCCTCCTTTTGCAGCTCCATCAAAATTCATTTTATACTGTGTGATGGTGGGTGGTCTCCATATTTTCTATTGTCTCCTCCTCCTAGTAGAGTTATGAAAAAGGAAGAAGTCCTCTTGACAACCCCAATTCTCAGCCACAATGCCTTCAAGTCTTTTGGGTTCCTCCTTTGGCATCTTGTATTTAGCTACCTTTAGATTTTCCTTCAATAGTTTGTTCATCACTCCAAAAACCACTTCAACCGTCCTATTTTCTCCCCTAAATATCCTATTATTCCTTTCTTTCCATATGTGCCAGCATACATATGGTGGGATAAACTTCCATAAAAGGATTAGTCTTGGATGATGGAATTGGAAATCCCAATTATCCAAAAACTGTCCCAAGTTATCCCAATAATAGAGATGTTTTAAGAAAGAGGATTGGAAGTTGAATCTATGATCCACATCCAAAACATTTTTTGGATTCAATTCAGCCATAATTCTTTGCAAAATTTAATGGTATGTATCCTCAAATAAAAATATTTCAACAATATTTTGAAATGGGTAAACCTTTGTATGTGAAGATAAATCACACATGCACAACTTGTTTTTGTGGGGTACATATAGAATTTTCTAACCATTTTGATTTTTATAGGCATATATGTGTGCTTTTATATTCAAACAATGTTTTGCAAGATTATAATTTATTTTCAACCTAAATATTCAAGGGAATTCGTATCTACCATTTTATGTGAAAGAGTGGATGGTCAACAATTTTACATGTTTTCATGCTTGAATGATACATGCATAATTTGTGGTGGTTTGTAATGTTTACTCTTTTGTCAACATATGGAGAGTGAACATGTAAATGGAAATGAAATAGTAGATTGTGGAAAATATAAGACTATAATCTATGCTCTAAAATATGGAAAAGAGGGTAAAATATGTGACTTGGTTATTTGAGAAGATTCCATTATATCAATTCATGAACATTTTTCATGAAAAAATTATTTATGAGCATGCAAGGCATATACATAGGAGTTGATGGTTGGATTCGCAATTAAAGTTGTGCAAGGACACATTTCCACTTGATACCAGTATATTAGTTGTCAACTTTGTAGAGAGCTACACATTACAACCACAAAATAAAGTGCAAGAAAATTTGTACTTTTCATAGGTTTCCATATTTGTTGATATATCATTCATGCATGCACCTATGATTATAAAGGAGGAAAGGAAGATATTGAGGGAGTGTCATTTTTATATTAGTAATAATCACTCACATTCTATAGAGTTTGTACATGGTTTCTTTCATTAACTATTTTATGGTGATTTGGCTAATAGGGATATATCATATAGTCGACATATCATATGGTTAGACAATTGTGCATTGCAATTCAAGAATGCTTAGATGTTTTATTGGTTGAGAAGGATGTATAAGATCACTAGTATTTAGTATATGTCATTTTTAGATGTGAGAAGTAACATTGAGTAGTGTAATACTACACTAGTTTTAGGTAATTCTAGTTTTAGGTAATGAAGCTGAGACTATGGTTCAAGATGAGTCTATGGTTCATAGATTTGTTTATTTGATAAATTAAACTGCAATTGCACCATATGAGGATTATTTTTTAATGATAGGATCAAGTGAGCTACACTCTTCTAGAAGTTATAATGCAGGTTCATGGAGTATCTACACATGACATATGACATGCTTCTATCCATTATGTGCATATGAGGATTGTGATGGGTGTGATTCAACTAAATGGGTTGATAAATGGCATACACAAGTTATGATCCCAATCAACTCTTATTGTTTCTTTTTGGTGAGCGTATCTCAATTAGTGCAAAATTTTATATTCTTTCTCAGTTGAAAGTTGTTAAATGATGCATCTTCCAAATTGTTCATTGTGGGACCAATCTATCAACTTTTTTTATCTTTAATTGGCCAGGTAAATACAAGTGGAGACTTCATTTCATTCATTTATCATCAAGAACATTCATTCATGTTGAACATAAGTGTTCCTAAGGTACACTAAGTCAATTTGGACATCAATTTTTTGAGGGTGATATCTTAGACCTTGTGATAGGTGTTGGGGAACTATGAAGTACACAAGGATGGTGTTGGGAAGGCCTACTAGCTTGTAGCTTAGTTTTACTCCTCTTGGTTTCTTTTTGGTGATAAAATCTCGATTAGTGCAAAAAAATTCACTCTTGCTAAGTTAAAAGTTGCTAAATAGTGTATCTTCCAAACTATTCATTGTGGGACCAATCTAATAGCTTTGTAAGATTTTTTTGTTCAGGGAAACACTAGTGGAGACCTCATTTTGTTTATTTCAGCATCAATAAAAGTGTTCCCAAGGTGAACTACATCAAATTGGGCAACTATGTTTGGAGGGGATATCTCAGACCTCATGGCGTGTATCATATAACCATGAAGTGCACTAGGATAGTGTTAGGAAGGCCTACATGTAAGTAGCTCAATTTTGGTGATCACATTTCAGTTGGTTTAAATTTTTAGTCTTTCTCAATTAAAAGTTGCTAAATGGTGCATCTTCCAAATATGGGATTAATCTACCAGCTCTGTTAGCCATGGTTGGCCAAATAAATGCTAGTGGAGACCTCATTTTGTTCATTTAGCATCAAGAAAATTTTGGTGCATTCCAAACCTAAGTGTTCCTAAGGTGCAATAAGTCAAATTGGGCAAAAATAATTGGAGGGATATATATTGGTTGGTGAAAAAAGTTCCATTCTTACTCAGTTGAAAGCTTCTATCCAACGCATGTTGGACCTAAGTGTTCCCAAGGTGCACTAAGTCAAGGGCATGTGATTGGGTATATATGTAAGAATAGTTTGTGGGGTCTAGAAACTGCTAAAATCATGTTACATAGTACTAGATACAACATCTTAAGGTGTTAGGATAAGTGAGTGAGGGTCAGTTCAAGATTAGAGCCTTCAAGGGCATTAGAGTGCCTTGGGAACACTTGGTCAATTTGGTGTTCCAATTTGGGATTTGAGAGTTAAAAAATCTTATGAAGCTAATTGATGATTTAGATTCAATGTGACTGATGGAGAGCCAAATGGATTAAACTTTAAACCCAAATTGGATGCACCAAAACCAGGATGAACACCCCAAAATGCTCAGTGTTCCCAAAGCACTTATATGCCCCCCAAAGGCTCAATACATGAAATCAACCTTCCACAGTTGTTATAAATGGGTAAGATGTCTTAACTAACTCAAACCAACATAATTTCACAAGTTTCCAAACATTATGAATTGATCTTTCGATCAAACTCACTTTAAGCCCTTACTAGGCATAGTTTTCAATTAGGCTTTTGATTACTGTTATTTTCTACTTTTCACAATTCACTCCAAAATATAATACAAATGAATGACTGATATAAATACCCATCTGATTATTTTAACTTACCAAACCCTCAAGTGCCCTTTTTTTGGAACACTTGTACAAAACCCTCACTATTTAAACCCAAAAACTAGGGCCTTCTTAAAAATTTGCAAAAGCTTACTTAAAGATTCAACCAAGAGTTGTATCACCTTTAGTTTGACATGCCCAAACATAATATGTGAAGAAAAAAACCCCTTTTTAAGGTAGAGTTTCTACTGATATAGTCATGTATCTCTTTCCATATTTTCTTTTATAATCAATCAGCAAGTTTCCTTTGGTGTACACCTACCAACTTTCCTTCTTTGCATAGAATCTTGTTAGTATCAAATATGATACATCATAGAGGACCCATTATATAGTAAATAGATTTAAAACATAAGGTATATTGATCCTATTCACATCTAAGCCCTCAAAATGGTGTCTCTTCTCAACACAGTCATAAAATAGTCACAAAATACCTAGTTAAAAATGTCACTTATAGTCTCAAAAGGATTAGAATAGGTATAAATAGAGTTGATAATAGTTTTGATACATTTCTTGATGATAGATTTCCTAGGCTTCAAATGAAATGCAAAGTGTATAATCATATAATATTACACGATATATCATTGTGTGCCTTAAAAAATACACCTTCATATTACGACAACAAAAATGTTATATTTAATTACTATTAAGATACAAGAACACAAAGTATCAGTAGAGAAAGGATATGAAGAAGAAACACATTCATGTACATGACACAAGAATTGCTTACATCAATACTTAAAATATAAATAAGATGTATATTTTGATATCCAAACAATGTCATGCATAAAATATATTTCTAATAATCTGATACATCAAATGCATGTGCAATAATCTCATACATCAACTATCAAAGTGAAAATAAGGAGAGAACATACATTTAGAATATTTATTTTGGTTTTTGGATAGAACATACGCGCTATAATGAGTATGCAATATATACTGTGCATGTTACAGAGTGCACACACTATGGTTTGACTTACCCAAACCTATGGTTTTGGAAATCCAAACCATAGAGCATACCTCCTATTGCACGTACATACAATATTGTGTGTGCAATATTGCTTGGATGGGAAAAAATAGAAAAGTGGTGAATTTTTGGTCCTGCATCTTTGTGTACATACCTATACACATATAGCTTCTAGACCTATTTCATCTTTGTCATTTAATCAATTGGTTCAATTTACCTTCACTTTACATATTTAAATTCAATGAACATTTCATGAAAGATGAATTTCTTGCATTCTCCATTAGTATAAAAAAAAAATTAGTGTCGACATCCCTTCATCCTGTTTAGGTTTTGCTAATCTAACTTGAGTTATATTTAGAGTTATGTTTGGAAGCACCTCTTTCTCTTGTATTAAATGACTTAGAGTGAATATGTTTAACTAAAGAATTCATCTCATATCATTTACATTGTTAATTCATTGATGTCATTTCCCCCTAAACAGTATTGATCTTGGGTTTTGGGTCCTTATAAAACTATTTTTCTCTTAATAAAAAATAATCATAGCTAGAAATACCATAATATGCCAAATATTATAAGAGAAAACTATAACTTTGACAAATCTTATATAATTTTTATAGATTTTAAGAGGAATCTCAAAACCAATTAACAACTTGTCCTATAGAATCTTTCCACATAAAGACCCCTTCTCATCTGTTATACTCCTCACCTTGATAGAGAAGGATCCCACTTCAATATGAACACGTATATAGGAAAATCAAGGTGGAAAGAACACCCACTTCCAAGTAGTAAAAAATGACAGAAGATTGTATAAGACAATATTCAACTTCACACCTTCATTACAGAAGCCTTGTTGGACCACCTCTATATATCCACAAAGGACCACATCAATAGATTTTTCATTTGCAAATATTTCTATAACCATAAATAGGTGATATAGACCTCATCACTACTCACCTCCATTGGGCATGGGGTAGAAAACTCCAAACCACCCAAAATACAAGAACTGTAGTAAAAAAAATTAATGAGCCTTGAAACTATTGATCCCTATAGTTTGTTTTCTATTAGTGTCAAATACTTAGTCATTTATTTGGTAGAGTTGGTCGGTCAAAACTTGAACTGGGCCATTCTACTAAGGCCGAGAAATGTATTTAGAATTGTTTATACTTTAGTTAAGGTTGAGCAATTGTTATTGTTGATCAATTCTATGCTCATCGAGTGCTCTTATACATGTCCAGTAAGACAGAAATCAGTTTGTGTCAAGCAGCATAGAGTTAGTTCATGTCAAGTTATACAGTGAATGTCAAGAATTCAAAATCTGAGGGACAACATGAAAAACTAGTCATGACTGAGCATCAGAGTGTTCATATGCCAAGTGAACTAGTTATAACATATTTGTTTGGAATTGTATAAACTCTAAGGTAAAGAATTTTTGGATGACTTATTGCATGATTTAATGACCTAGGGTTACTTTAAGGAGTTGATTACATATTTTGAGATGGATCATTAATCCTTATGCAAGGTGTTTAACCAATCAAAAAAATGGAAGGTTTAAGTGGCAAAAGGGAGAAATCTAATTCATTGATCTTAATCTAGAACCTTCTCCAATTGGTTATATAAGGAGGATCCAAACCCTAATTTGACATAGTAAAGAGTGTATGCATGAGAAGAAAAGTTTGGATGCCTAAGCAGAGTTTGAAGGTGAAGCAAGGCAGAGTGACCAAGCAGAGCAGTGAAGTGTAGAATAGAGTTATATTATATTACAGAAGGATCATATAGTGGAAAGAGGAGATCCATAATCAAGCATTATAGTGCTAACCAAAGGATCAGGTACTAATACATCTTTAGTAGAGTGAATCAAGATAAATCTCATAACATAGTGCTTACTTTTTTGCAAGTTTTAAATCCTTTAATCGAGGTAGAGTAAACAAGTCTTGTAAGCTCTTAGCATGACAAACCCCTCACAGGGTAGATCATCAGAAGTTATCAAAATTGTAGCCTTAGCAGGCAAACTTTGTTACTATAGTAGTGAAGATTTGCAGGTCTCATCCCCACCCCAGTCTTAGCTTCACCTTGGAGGGTTTATGGCTAACCAAATCTTTGTGTTATGTGATGATCAGTTACTTTTATGTTTATGATTGTGATCAATAGATTAGATCTATTACACCATTGCAATATAGTTTTATGTGATTTGTGATATTGATGAGATAAGGGTTAGTGGTGAAAGATATCAGTTTGATAATATTTAGAAGGTTAAAAAATGTATAGATCCTAATTCACCCACCCCCGCCCCCTCAATATCTCACTTTTTCAAAATACTTCCAATAGAAACAACCATCTAGACTTTAAATAAAATAATCAAAGAAGAAAGAGGGAAAGACAGGTAGAAAAAATCTTGCATATGCCTAGAGAGGAAACCACATAATCTTGAGAAAACACATGAAAATTTCTCTAGAGAAGCTCAAGAAAATATTCAATTTACAAGAAGGAAAGGAATTTTTCCTCTTCCAAACACCATGAAGACCCACAAAGGAATTGTTATAGTTGTTATTTTGAATTTTTTTGGTTGTTGGATTGATTGTCTTAATTAAAAAGTTATATTATTTCAAGAGCGGTAAACAAATTATGTGAAATTATGAATCCATGAGGTCATTGTTGTAATGGGGATTCATTTATGACATAAATACTTCGATGCATATTAATGGATTTTTAATCTAAATGACCAGAATAAGAACATCATATTTGGACTATTGATATTCCATTGTTAAAAATGGATTATATTCTAGCACTATGTCATTTATGTGAGCATCTAAGAAATTTACATAATTAATTTAAAAATAATAATTAAATTGAGGTTTCCTCTTGAGGGGTTGAATACATTTTTATGACATAGTAAGTCATACGCATCAAATAAGATATAGTTAGATTTAGTATTTTGCAAAACCATTTGGCAGAAAGATAGATAAGGTAGAAGCATCTATTTTTTTGTAATTTTGTGTTGATTATTTTATTTTTTTATGATTTTTTGAATCAAACACATCTTAGAAATTAGGTGTGTGTTTGTGCACTAAACATAACTTACATAAAAATAGTTGAAAATGCAAACTTTTTTAAAGTTCATATAATCAAGTGCAAAACAATATTATGTAAAAAAAATTTAAAAAAAATTTAATGGTCAAGAAGATCAAATTTATTAAGAAAATGCTACACAAATGTCTTTGGGAACTATAGAGATACTTGTAAAGAAAATTAAAGTTTACTATGCTTATTTTGTCCAAAAAAGAAAAAGAAAAAAAATGGTTAGAAATCCTAGAAGACATGTGAAATTATGGTAGTAATTTTATTATTACCCACCTGATGATGTATACTTGAGGATGAAGAATTTGATAAAATTATTCTGAAGAGAAAAATATGTTAAAAATGTGGGAAATGAAGCTCCCAAGACTCAATTTTGTTATCAAAGACTATTAACTAACCTTGTTATTGTCTTATTCATTTACAAAACCTAAGATTGATTGAGATTTTTAAATTTAAATTAATTCAATCATTTTGAATTTTTTTATTTTGATTGTGATTATTGTGGATATTTTTGGACTATTGTATAGTAGAATTATTATATTTGGCATTAGTTTTTTGGCATTGATGTCAACATATCTATCTATTAGACTATGTACTTATTATTGTTCAGTACAGAAATAGGTTTGGTGGAGACACAATTTGATTTGTATGTGCTTGCAATTATTTAGAATAATAATACTTAGTAAGTTTATATGCTATGTTTTTCATCACATGTGATTGTGAGACAATTCAAAGAAATTATAGAGGATTTAATGAAAATTGGTTACTGTCACTTTTTACTGAGAATTGTCTCAAAAAGTGGTATGATATTTGGATCGATAAGTTTTAGAGGAGAATAATTTTAGTCTATGATTTAGGATACTTCATGGAGACATAAATTATTATGTTTCTATATATTCTCTTGAGGATTAGTGGAGTAGAAGTCAAGTTTCTCAATGGATAAAGAAATGAAGCTTATTTCTCACCTACCTTAGTTATGAAACATGTTTCTTAGATTATTATGATTATCTATTTGATGATAGTGTTAATTATTATTGTAAAGTATTATATATTTTTTCTAGCCAATACTTATGGAGACATATTTTCTGATGTAATTCATTTAATTATTAGGTCTTACATTGAGCTAACATAATACGTGTTTGAGACTTGTATAAGTTAGTGAAATCATTTATGAGTTATGTAGTCATATTGGTTGATGCAATTCATTTGTTTATTAGGTCTCATATCATACTAATATAACATATCATACTAATATAATGTGTGTTTGAGACTTGTATAAGTAAGTGAATTAATTTATGAGTGCGGGATGTGAATGTGTAAAAGGATGTGAGCTTGGATCGGAGAAGAGATCAAAGTTGTTTGAGAAGAGGTATGAGTGGAATTTTATATTGTGCTTCAAAGTAATTATATTAGTATAGTTGATTGTTTTGGTATCTCCATTTAAGTGGATTTTTTTACATAGTGATTTGTTATTCACTCTTTGAGTATTTTCTTTTGTTGTAATTATATTATCAGCCATGTAGGTTTGTTTCCCTTGTTGTAATAGAGTGGTGAGGTCTAGAAATGTACATAAATGTATGTCCATTCCCTATTGTACCTATAACAAGGTTTTATATTTCTTATTGTATTATCTTGTGGGTTTGATCCCTACTTAGGTTGTTTCCTCAAGAAAAAATATTGGTGTTATGTGTTATGGTGTTTCTTAATCTGTATTGATTTAAGGGTTTCAAATATGATATAATTGTGTATGGTATAAAGTTTTAATTTTCTCAAAACTAAATTTCCCTCCTGTCTTATTTGTGTATGGTGCATTATTATTCCTAACAATTGGTACCAAAGCTCTTTGGTCCTATTTTTTAACCTTGATTACTTGGGGGGATATATAATTTGGTCATTAAGAAGGATAATTTTAAGTTTGATAGAACTAATTATGTACTTTAGAAAGGAAGGATGATTTCTCATTTGATTTTCATGGGTATAGAACATTAAAATTTTAAAAAGGATTCTTTCCAAATTCTAGATCTTGAGAATTAAGATAAAGCTTATATGAATAAATTCTACTACAACATAGTTGCTAAGGAAACCTTACTCAGTTCCCCAGACTCAATATGAAAATGTGATGAAACATTAGATTTATTATGAGATTTGGATAAAATTTGCAATTATTTTATGAAGGATTAAAGTTTATGAAACAATCAAGGTTCTAAATGTTGAAAGGGAAGTTAGAATCTATGATGATGAGTGAAGATGAGAACATCAAGAAATATTTGTAGAAGATAATTGAATTTTCTTGTAGGACTAGATTTGTTGGTGGAACCATTACTATAGATGAAATTGTGTCAAATATTCTTAGATTATCGAACTATATTTCTATGACACCAAGATTTTTCTATTGAGGAGATAAATAATATGCAGAATCTGACAAGAGAATCATTGGTTGCTAAGTTGTTTACTTTTAAAATGAATAAACTAGCAGATGATTTACCTAAGGTATAATTAGAATTTAAAGGTATTACTTTTCAACCAAATAATAAGATTAATCATGATATTGGTAGCGTGACAATGTCTCTCACTAGATTCATGACATCATTGAACATCCTTCTATGTGTTTCATAAATCTAGTGGTTATATTCGGCATTAACATATTGATATTTTGGTGCAATGACAACTGTATTATTTAAAAAGTACTATTAGAGTTTGGTCATAGGTTTAAATTGTTATAGACTATGATGAGTATCACTGCAAGGAGGATTTTTGGTAATAAGACATCATTCCTCACTAGATTCTTTACATGGCTTAACAATCCCATCTGTCTTCTATAAGTCTAGTGGTTGTATTAGGCATTGACATGTCAATATTTTGATTCAAGGAAAACCCTAGTGGTTAACACATTATGTTGCTACAAGTTCTACTAGTTTTGTAATATTTCATAGATATGCTGAATAATGGGAAGAAATTAAGAGGAAAGGAAGAGAGAGGAATTAGAATCCATGATTGCTAAGACTTTACTATGAGTTGAAGGTAAGTCTGAATTAAAACTCCCTTTGAAACGGTTTGCATGTAATAAGATTACCCATTTGTATCTAGTTGTATGAAGAAAGTTCCTAAACATAAACCATTAGATTTCAAGCCTAGATATCAAAATAAATTAAGTTATATTGTATGATAAAGTAGTGAACATAGTTATACCATATGATATATCTAGATTTTATCACTTGAGTCATGCCCTTATATCATATCATAGGGTGTGATGTATCACATGAACAACTTGTATCATATGCTTTAGAAAATTGTACTATATGATACTGTAGCAAAAAGTATTGTATTGTACTACAATTAGAGCTTTATTTATGCTTCGATTTGATTTTACATTTGTTCTCTAACTAATGTCTCTACTTTGGAGATATAATTTGATGTTATCATATACTTTTTTGGCTAATTTCTAAAGCATTTTATTCATTTTTGATGTAGATGCACTTTCCTAATCTTCATATTTTTTGTCCATATCCAATAGGTTTGAGATTAGTCTACCACCTTGATGACCATGATTAGGGTGTAATCAATACCTTGGGCCTCAAGAATCTACTGTAGCTCCTAAATATCCATTTGCACCACAAATTACTTGCAACATTTGTAGAGAGATTCGATTATAAGCATAGCACTTTTTATCTGCCTAATGGAGAGATCGCGATCAGACTTGAGGATGTGTACTATACTCTTCTCATTACGTACATTGGTGTCTTGGTGAGTATTGTAGTTAATTGTAATGCTTAATATTATTTTATTTAGTGGGAAAATAGAAGTAGTTAATAATATGTGTAAATATAATCCCTCCACTTTCCACTAGCATTCAATATAAGAGAAAGAGGGTCTTCCTAACATAACTCTCAATATAATTCAAGTTATATTAGCAAAACCCAAGGAGATAAAAAGATAATAATGCTAAACCCAAAATACATCAAGGAAGTATGCAAGCAAGTCCTCTTTCATGCAATGTAAACTTGATTAAAGATGTATAAATATAAAAATGTAATTTGAACTAATTTATTTAATGATAAGTGTAAGATAGGTCCAAGTGTTAAATGTAAGTAATCAACCCAATTAAGATATGAAAATAGGTCTAAACTAAAAGATGAAATAAATGATAAAGTAATCACCTTGAAATTTATAGAGGGATATGCTTTTATGCTTCAAGAAAATTTCTCTTTGAACCTATGAGGGAACTTTTGACTATGAATTTGTGATCACAATTGAAAACCCCAAAAAAATGTTTTTCTTAGGGCCTTAAGAAGACATTGACTAGGTCACTATGTATCAAAAGCTTTACAAAAAGTCACCATATTCCTAGTGGACTACAAAAATTTCATGAAGAATGTTTTTCAAATATGTGGTTGTAATCCAACTATCATATTCTCGCACAAAGAAAAATTTGTTTTTTTGTTTTGGGTGAATGAGGGATTGTCTTGTTCAAGGAATTAACCTTGAAATTCAAATGTAAATATGTAAAGGAAAGCAAGAAAAATGTAAGTATTCACCTTGTTAGTAAAAATAATTATCATGATTGTATGTTGTAGATGTTAAATTTGAAATAAAGGATGTAGGATATCTCTACAAATGCAATAGATTTACCAAAACTACATCATGGAACCATGGATGTAAATTTGTCTCAATGAAGAATATGATGAATGCCTCATTTAAGATCTCCTCTCTTGATGTCTAGAAAAATACTAGATCTTGAAAAGCAAATACTCACAAAGGGTGCTTTAATCTTGAAAACACCTTGAATATTTGATGAAAATGTGCTTGCTTGAATGCATGAGCTTACATTGTAATTGCTTGATTGATCATTAATAGCTTGTAAGTTTGAAAATTAGGGGCCTAGGATTCTTTTTGTACTAAATTTTTGGCTAAAAAATAAATCAAGTTGAAAGGATCACTGATTAATTTAAAACCCTGAGACAAAACTGGCCTCAAGATTTAAAATCCTCGGGGAACAAGTTGACCTAGTTAATGTGTTTCTAGAATAGGTTGACCTAGTCAACGTGTTTCTAAAATAGGTTGACCTAGGTCAACATGTTCTAGAACAAGTTGAAACATTTTCCAAGGCTATCCCATAAGGAGAAAACCTTGATGTCTCAGATACTGCATTGGAAGAAGTAGGAGATATAAGGTAGATAGGAGAAAGAGTTGATTGAACACGAATCCATCCATGTTCCCTAAGGTCACAAAAGGATTAGGAGATAAAAGGTCTTAAATAATTACTATTTTCATCGTAAGATGATGCATTTATCCCCCACTTTATATGGATTATGAGCTACCTCATACTCATGGAAAAGTAAATCAAAAGAAAGAGCTAATCTCATCATGATTAAAGAGACAAAGAAAGTACCAAGACCCCAAGTAGACATGAGCCTTCATAATTTCATAATAAGAGAGATTTCGCTAAAAAAAAAAAGAGAGAATGAGGAGAGGGGTGTAATTAAATCTCCCAATGATGTTTATGTTACTTATTATGAACCATGCCAAAGGGATAGGATTAAATAGTCTAGTAGTTTTGTGTGTCTGATAGTCAATCTCGTAAAAACAAAAATGGGGTAGGATAAAAGAGTTTAACAGGTTCATGCTCCCAATATTCAATCCTATAAAGAAAGGGTGCAGGGGGGGAGGTGTTAATTAAGGATCTATAGAGCTTGTTCCTAATAGTCAATCCTATAAAATTTGCACCTTGTGGCAGCTTTACACCTTCACTATATAGTACTCCTATACCATGAGAATTGTTTGAGCATGTGCTAGGATAGATCAAATCATCTATCAAGTGTGTATGTTTCATGTCCGTCAACTAATCCAAGACATGCACAAAAAAATAGAGGAGCAGTAATTATCCCTAACAAATTTTTTTATGCTAGTGTATTCTATATATTGTGCTTGAAATAGATATATGAAAATAAGAGGACCATATATGCCCCCCTACACCCCTGCCCCTGCAACCTCACCACACTTAAGATGGAAAATTAAGTTATTATTTTGGCATCTTAAGGGAGTGATGAAGAAGGAAAAAATCAATTTAAACATCTATATAGTATCGACAAGAAACACCCAATCCAAACCAAAGAGGTCACAACTCCTATAAGGTCATGGAAGGGAACCGTGCAAGAAGTGAAAAAGGAGATCCTTGCAAAGGATAACACACTATTATGAAGTTACAAGGTAAGTTATCTATCTCCCATGGTGTATAGGGGGGAATGAGAAGCAATTGGAATAGGTCACAAATACTTCACACTTCAGGGGGTTTTGACTCTAACACCTCGAAGGGGAGTTAAAAAGTCAATCCTTGTAATTTCAACTCTAAGGTGATTAGATCTGAGAAGATTAGTGTCAACAATGTCATAAAGGAGCACTAATGTAAGAAAATATCTAATAATTATAGAATTAGAGAAAAAATTCAAGACCCTTAATACCCTAATATAGAAAGAGTTATTAAATGAAATTAAGACTATTGATATAGAAATTAGATGTGATGAAATAAAGAAAATAATTAAATGAATTACCTTAAAAATAATATTAGATTTGATTTGTTGATGTATGTGTAACTCTAATCAGTAAACAAATATGGACCCAAATCTAAAATAGTAAGACCTATGAAACCTAAAAGACATTTGATTATCTAGCAAAGTTTTGGTAGCAAGGTTGACTTAGTAGGGATAAAGTTGGACCCTATTCAATAGTGTGTGATTGAAAAATAGTTATTGAAACTCCAAAGTTTTGCAAAATGGGTATCCAAATCTACAAACTATTTTTCTTTTTAAGATCTGCAACCTACAAGAAAAATGGTTTTGTTTTGTTGATGGGGGTTTGCCTTAGTCAAACCTTAGTTTAGGAATTGACCTTGAAATTGAAATAATTGAAATGCTAGAAATGTAAAATAAATCCACGAATTTACCTTACAGTAGTGGGATCTCTCAAATCAAATATAATATGCTCAATTTACCAATTGAATAAAATTGAGAGGAATGTGAATGTAGAAGAATGGATGTATGTAGAAGACCTTCCTTGATGACAAGCTCCACTATCATCAATGAAGGAAGCTTTATCCTGCAAGGTTATAGCATGAAGATGAAAGAGATGACGAAGCCCCAAAATAAACTCCTTAAAGCTCCTTGAAATCATATTGAATGTGTTGGTCTTAAATAGTTTTGACATTTGAGTGTCAACACACATAATCACTTTTTATATTGAAGCCAAGTACACCATGCATGTCGAGCCACAGTGTGTGTCAAGTCAGATTTCCAATAGGTGTCGAGTAGTATATAGGTGTTGAGTCACTATTGATGCTGAGCAAGTTAGAATGCTTCATATGCCGAGTGAGCCAGAATCATATATGTGTCGAGCAAGACAAAGTGTAATAGGTGTAGAGAAATCCAAGATAGTATGTGTGCCAAGCACCAGCAGTCCAATATGTGTCGAGTAACACAGAATTAGCATATGAGTTTGTGCCCTCACAAACTCAAATGTAAACCATTTTTGGAGCTGACATAGAGAGAATAGTGTATGTGGAGATTATAGTGAAATATTAGTGTAAAGAAGGAAATATTTAGAGGAACAGAGCAACAATTTCATATCCAGTTGATCAGAACAGTACAAGGGACAAGAGACACGATCAGATATTAGATCTTAGAGGATCAAGGTTAGAAGGAGCAGAACAAGTGACTGAAATCAGCAATTGAAGATTGTATACAATCAGGTCAAAGATTTCTAATACTTTCTTGCCATTGTATTAGATGTTGAAAATCCTATATTGATAGGTTAGCTTAATAGCTAGGTAGGAGAACCTTTGGAGAAGGTGATTGAAAATCCTATGTATTAGGTGGGTTTAAAAACCTATTGTAAATCCTTTAATAGGGTGATACTTCATGTAAAGTGTTTTTAAATCCTCTAATTAGGTCACTATTGACACATTGTAAAGCCTTTAATAGGGCAGGCCTTTCACAGGGTAGACCATCAGAAGTGGTTGAACATTTATTACTATAGTAATTTTTGTATGTATCATCCCCACTCTAGTTTTACCTTCTTATTCCTAGAAGGTTTTTGAGTTACCAAATCTAGTGTTATGTGTTATTGCATGTGTTTACTTTGTGCTCATTTATATGTTTATATGCATGTAGTTTATTTTTTAGTTATATGTTTAAAGGATTGAAAAAGGTTTAAAGTGTGGTACTTCTGATTCACCCCCCCCCCCCCCCCTCTCAGAAGTACTCTTCCCATTTTGAACATTCCAACAACTGGCATTAGAGCATAGGTTCTCACAAGGAGAAGCCTAACAGCTTAGAGAAAAGGTATGAGGATGGAAGTCTTCAAACTTGGGAAGATCATAGACAATTAGGTGATTGATGTGCACCTAGCTCTACACAAAGTGGAAGAAGCCAGAGAAGAGTTGAGAAGGTCCTTAAAAAGAAGGAAGGAGATAGCCATAGCTGAAAATGGCGTACACTGCAAGGAGATTGATACTACACAAGTGTTTTCTAATGGAGACTACAAGGAATTTGATGCACCAATAGTAGAACTCATGAAGAAAAATAGAGCACAAGCTAAAGAAATCAGATTACTCAAACTTGAACAAGAATCACAAGCCATAATGCTTTGTGAAGTGACTAAACAAAAGAAAAGAGCCATTGAAGACAATGCCATGATAGAAGATGACAAGAGAAATCTCACCAATAGGTTGGAAGAGAAGACAATTGAGTTTGAAAAGATTTCAAACATGTAGCTAGACACTTTAAGTCAGATGACGAATGCTCATCATGAGATAAACATGAAGGACATTGAGATCTCCACCTTGAAGATGCAGAATGCATTGAAGAGAGAAAAGGAGATAGCAGAAAGCTACAACAAACCTAATGAGCCTATCAAGTAGTTTGAGCAACTGTTGAAATCACCAAGGGCTAGTAATGATACTTCAGGACTTGGCTACACCAGTACTAAATAAGGAGAATCATCCAAGACTACAGAAGAAAGGAGTAACAAAGGTAAGAACACTAAACCTACTTTTCATTTCTATGGTAAAAAGGGACATACCTCTAATGTGTGTAGGAGAAAGAACAGACATCAGCATGATAAGCCTAAAAATGCAAGCTTTTGTCACAAGTGCAAAAAACAAAGACATCAAGCACATGAATGTAGAACCAAGACTATGAGGACATCAAGATTTGAAGGTCACTGCTACAACTACAAAAAGTATGGACATAGAGCATTCGAATGTAGATCAAAGCCTATGTGGACACCTAATCAGCATGCAAGAGGAACCAATCATGCACATCACTACAATTGGGATTACAAAACTAGGTATAGCTACCACTATTGTCAGGAGTATGGACACATTTCTGAAAATTGCATAAGGACACATTTTAAGGAGAATTACAGTAGATGGTTAAGTCAAACTACATGTTTCAGTTGCTTGAAAATTGGTCATATCAGTAGGAATTGCCTAACAAAGTCAAAAGCACCCAAGACAGAAGACAAAAAAGGAAAAGAGAAGGTTGATGCTGAACAAATAAGAGGACAAATGAACAAGACCTGGAAGAAGAAAGGTGAGTGTAGCACATCAAATGGAAAGATCACTTCACCCAAGAGGTCAAGTGATCACACTTCATCCAACTAAGCAAAAATAGATGTATGGGACTGATATACAAAGTTAAATCATACATTAGTTCCAAAGAATAAAGAAGTAGTGCAAGGAAGAAATCTACATAAGAAAAGATGCCAAGCAAAATTTTGAAGAAGCTATTGAGCTACCCTTAGATGCTGAGTGAAGCTCCAATGGATTTTGAGTTTCCAATAGCTGCCGAGCTGACAGTTGAAGCCGAGTGAAGTAGAAGTCTAGTGGAATTTGAGTAAATGAATTACAATGGAAGCCAAGTCATACTGAATCCTTCAAGTGCCAAGTTTACAGTTGTATGCATGAAACATTTAATGCTAGGTCTTTGACAGGTATAAGGTCAATTTTTGTTCATTTTCATGCCATTCAAAAGCAGAGCAAAGACAAGAAGAGGGAAGAGGAAATCAAGTAGCAACCTAATAGTCATTTACATTGATTCCAATAGCAATTCAACACAAACTCATCGACTCAAAGGTATTTATCAAGTGCTGAGCTACGCAGAGTTGCAGTTTTTAATACATTTGAAGCCCTAGTTTGGTAAAATGGCCTCTAGCTCTAGAAACCCTAAGGCAAAGGAAGATCATGAGATTCAACTTATTAGCAATGAAGTCAAATAGCCCAAATTTAGATCAATACCCAAGGTTTCATATAAAAATGACCCAGCCAGTGCATTATCTATCATTCCACCCAAGGTTGTCATGGTTTAAGATGTAAGAAAGTGCTACAATTGCAAAATTGGTGCCATAGGTGATTTAGAAATCTTCAATTTATGATAAGTTGTGTGACAATGGAATATTGAAGGACGAGTTCCAAATTGTTGAGAAGAACGGTTTGACCAAAACCCTAGTTTTTCCTACGGTGTTCAAAACTGAATGGATTCGCATTGTTTTGAGTTGAATTCATGATGGATATTTATGGCTAGAGACATGACCTATCAAGATTACAAAGAGGATAGTGCATAGGGTTACTGGTCTCCCAACCCTAGATCAGCCAAAGACTTTAAGAAGCAACAGAAAGGAGGTAATTGAGAACAATACTGGTGCAAAATGGAACAATAGGGGAATGACTATTGATACTATGATTGAACCCCTACTTGACTTTGTTTTGAGGATAATTTCACATAAATTTTATCAATCCAGTAGACTGAACAATGTACCCTGCATAGTTGTTGATGTGGCTTATAAATTGGTGAAGAAAGATCATACCTATGATCTGGTAGAACTCATGTTACAACAAATTAATGAGAACCTAGGAGCTTTAAGGAGATCAAAAGGTACTCAATGCAAATTTGGCTCAGTTCTTATGTGCATATTCTTTTATGTGATGGAAGAATTCCCTTCAATTGGGAGGATAAACTAGAATTCTAACAAGTCTGCAGTCACTCTAATCAATAAGTTCATTCATCATATGGGAGACAACTTTGAGGCTCAGATGACTAGTTATTTTGAAGATTTTAAGAAGTCTATGAAGTAGAGAATGAGAATACCAATCTCATTAGTTGAGAAACATGTCAATGACATATGTTTCTTGGTTGAAATTGACTACACCTATATCCAAGCAGCAATACCAAGAGTAAGATGGCTAAGGCCATTAGGATATGAACTTGATGTAGATGAAGCTTTAGTAGCAATCACAGCATTGCAAGCAGAAGAAATTAATAAGAAGGCTCCTCACTTTGGGACATATGATATTGTTAAGCCCAAAGTTGAGACTGAATTGAAAATAGCCTTTGTCATCAAGAAGAAAGAAAAAATGATAAGAAAGATAAATAAGACATTTGGGGCAAACATTGAAGGTGAAGCAAGTGAAGAAGTAGAAGAAGTAGAAGGAGACAGTGAGGAAGAAGAAGAGCAAGGGCAAGGGCCAAATGAGCTGACCCAAGGCTTAGGGGAAGAAAAAGAGGAAAGTGTTGAGGGAGCAAAAGCCAAGGAAGCACCTACACCTTCTGAGCAGAAGAAGAGAAAGGCTAAAACACAGCCTACAACTCAATCCAAGCCCAAAAAGGTCACAAAGCCAGCTCCAACCAAACCAACTTCAGCTAAGCCAGCAGCAACAAGGGTCACTACAAGGGCAACCACTCAAAAGGCCAAAGAGCCATTAAAGGAAAGGAAGAAAGCCACTGCATAGCCTACTGAAGAGCCCAAGAAAAGAAGAAGTTATGTGGCTCATCCAACTATAGATGATGAGGAAAGGACAGAATCAGAGGACATCAGCCAGTTTAAAGTGGTAAATCATCCTCCAAAATCTGCAATTGATAAACTATGTAATAAGATTAAAGATATTGATTTAAATGATTTAAAATCTCTTAATTTCAATAAGCTCAACAGGGAAGAGCCAAATAAAATAGAGGAATTAGTGTATGCCATGATGGTAGAATTCAAGAACACACCTCTAGAGCTTGACAATACCATGTCAAAGGAACTTTATGAGATAGTTGAGAATAAATGGCATTATTGTCTAAAGATGGAAAGGGAGATCAGAGAATCTACCCTAGCTCAAGTGAAGCCCGATATGACAAAGGCTCAAATAACTAAGGCAAACAAGAAACATAGTGGAAAGTTTGCACCCAAGTACAGATCCTTTTGCATCCTTCAAAACAAGATTGAGGATGTTGTAAATAAGTCCACACAGATATGGAAAATAATATATAAAATTATTGATGATAAAGTAGAGGAAACCAATAAGGCAGAATCCAGTACCAAACAAAAGGTAGAGGAAAAGAAGGAAGAAGAAAAGAAAGAGGAGGGAAAGAAAGGTGAGGAAGAGAAAGGAGAAAAAGAGAATAAGGAGAAAGAAGAGGAGGAATCAACAAAGGGAGAAGAAACTATGGCAACAGCTGACCAGCAGCAAGAAGATGAATAGAGTGTGCAAGACACACAATTGCCACCTCCTAGTCCACCTCATGTAACCACTACACCTACAGAAATAGTAATCATAAAGGATGTTACTAACAAGATAGCTCAGAACATCAATCCACTTACTACAGAGGATCTCTCAAAGATCCTTCACCAATCTACTTTAAAGGCACAGTTGTGCACAAGCCTTGTATTGGTGAGTGTAGATGAACTACAAAAGGTAGTAGCAGCACCACAAAGGGAAAAGGTGAAACCTAAGGATCCACCTTTCACATACATAGCTACCAAGACTAAAGTTCTTATGCTTCCACCACCACCTCCACCAAGTACAGCAAGTGATAATGATCAAATGCCAAGTACAGAGGAGAGGAAATCAAATGAAAAAGAAGATGAAGTAAAAGAAAAGGAGCAGGTTGCAATTCAGGCATTGGTAGAACTACCAAAGACTGGCACTCCTACTAAGACCATTCAAAAGCTGAGCATTGAATCCATCCCCTTGCAATTTTCAACTCCATGCTCAAGTTCAACAAGAGTGGCCAGGGTACTTCACTATGGAGACCCTGAATTAGATGAAGATATTGTGCTTCCTTCCTATGATTCCAAGACTATCACAATGGCACAAATGACTAAAATGAAAAATGCATTAGATAGAAGGATAAGGCAGGAAATACTAAGAAAGGAGTTCAAACATAAGCAAGCACTTCATGATATAAAGGACACCTTCACGGATGCCTTCAGCTTGCCGTCACTAGATGAAGGAAAGCCAATAATTGAGCAACTATTAGGCGTAGTTGACCAGGTGACAAATGAAGACCACGACACCAATGTTAAACTCATGGAATGGACAGAGAGAAAATTTCAAGGGAAGGTGAATGAAAAGATATCAAGTGGAATTGCACTTGAACAGGTAGAGTTGGCCAAAACAATAGATAAGGCCAAAATTGTTCTTAAAAATATTTTTTCATTGTATAGGAAATTGTGTGATTTTTCCAATTTCACACAAGAAACGAACCAAAGAATAATGAGCTTGGAAAGAAACTTGAAAATCTCTAGCATGCAATTACCTAGAGATCCAGCTCAGAGTGAGAAGCATTTTGTACAATCGCTTCACAGACAAAGGGAGTTAGCAATACTAACAGCAGAGGAAGCAAATATTAAGGCTAAATTGATGCAAATCCAATCCTCCATAACCCCTCATTTAGAAGTCCTCCACAAGGAACAAGTTTATGCTAAAACTATTTTAAAGAAAGATCTAAATCTTTCTACCCTTGACGAACTTGTAGACCTTGCTGCAAAGACTGTCATCCAGTACAAGTCACTTGAAATAGCTTTGGAGAATTGGGATGCAGCTCTAAAAACAATAATGGGGGTAAATAGTAATTTTTTGGCTAAGTATGGTATTACTCCGTAGAACCCTTTGACATTAGTGTCAAAAAGGGGGAGAAATAATAAAGGGGGAGTTATATATTTTAAGGGAGATATAAGGAAAATATAGTAAGGGGGAGAATACCTATAAATTTTGATAGCCAAGAGGGGGATACAAAATTTTGAAATTTTGCCAATCATATGGAAAATAGCTCTGATGCAAATGCAAAAATTCCATAAGCTCTGATAAAACAGATATAGATGCACAACTACAAAATACAGGTACAGGATAGAACACAAAGAGTATCAGGCATAGTCAGCACAAAATTTTGACTTCAAGAATGACAAGGCACAATCAACTAAGGGGGAGTTAAGGTATTTTGAACAAATTTTGAAACTTTATGGATAAGGTACTCCTAAAGACAGATGAATAAATGTCTAGTTAAGTGTTCTTGACACTCATGTCAAAGGGGGAGATTGTTGGTCTTAAATAGTTCTGACATTTGAGTGTCAACACACTTAATCACTTTTTGTATTGAAGCTGAGTACACCATGCATGTCGAGCCATAGCGTGTGTCGAGTCAGATTTCCAATAGGTGTCGAGCAGTATATAGGTGTCGAGTCACAATTGATGCCAAGCAAGTTAGAATGCTTCATATGCCAAGTGAGCCAAAATCATATATGTGTCAAGCAAGATAGAGTGTAATAGGTGTTGAGCAATCCAAGATAGTATATGTGCCGAGCACCAGTAGTCTAGTATGTGCCAAGTAACACAAAATCAGCATATGAGTTTGTGCCCTCACAAACTCAGATGTAAACCATTTTTGGAGCCCACATAGAGAGATTTCGAAGGAGAAAAAGGATAAGGATGGATCTTTTACATTCCTTATGCGATCTGCATGTAGCCAATCAAAAAAAATGGAGAAGGCATGCAACCAATGAGAAAAATGCAAGGAATGATTGGGAATTTGAGATTCAATATGGATCATAGATCCATACCTGACCCTTAAGTCTTCAAAATCTTTAAAAGGAGGTCATAAATTCCATTAGGTATGTGGATGAGAACAGTGTATGGGGAGATTATAAAAAATTTCAGTGTGAAGAAGGAAAGACGTAGAGGAACAGAGCAGCAATTTCATATCCAGTTGATCATAATAGTACAAGAGACAAGAGACATGATCAGATATCAGATCTTAGAGGATAAAGATCAGAAGGAGCAGAACAAGTGCTTAAAATCAAAAAGTGAATATTGTATACAATCAAGTCAAAGATTTCTAATACTTTCTTGCCATTGTATTAGATGTTGAAAATGCTATATTGATAGGTTAGCTTAACAGCTAGGTAGGAGAACCTTTGGAGAAAGTGATTGAAAATCTTATGTATTAGGTGGGTTTAACAACCTATTGTAAATCCTTTAACAAGGTGACACTTTATGTAAAGTGTTTGTAAATCCTCTAATTAGGTCACTATTGACACATTGTAAAGTCTTTAACAGGGCAGGCCTTTCACAGGGCAGACCATCAGAAGTGGTTGAACATTTATTGCTACAGTAATTTTTGTGGGTATCATCCCCACCCTAGTTTTACCTTCTTATTCTTGGAGGGTTTCTAGGTTACCAAATCTAGTGTTATGTGTTATTACATGTGTTTACTTTGTGCTCATTTATATGTTTACATGCATGTAGTTTATTTTTCAGTTATATATTTAAAGGATTGAAAAAGGTCAAAAGTGTGGTACTTATGATGCACCCCCCCCCCCCCAGAAGTACTCTTCCCGTTTTGAACATTCCAACAGAATGCAAGGGATCTCATCTCCAATGACTTGTAAAAGGATCTCCTTGAATGGACTTGAAAAATGGTTTGAACCTTTGAATCCCTTGAATGCTTGAAGACTTAAGTGCTTGAGTGCTAGTGCATGATAGATATTTGATATGACTCATGGATAGAATGATTGTGTGTTTATGAGATGGATATTGTGAATGCATGATGCATAATGAGGCAAATGAATGAAATTAGAATAAAATTTCTCCCATTGGTTAGCTGGGCCTAAAAATGGGACCCATATAGAGTCAAAATTTGATCATGATTAAACAGAGTCAAACTTCAGCCCTACTAATTGTTTAGTGATCATTTTGTATGATGCTTAACCACAGAGATCCTTTCAAATCTCTCTCTTGAAAAGTTGATCAATGACCAACTTCAAGGTTCCAAATGGTTGTTTTTCAACCTATTGGGAAACTCAAATGAATATAAATGTGTACATTCACAAGAAGGCCTTTGTTGGTACCTACCAATTTGCACACTTATTGCTAAAATGTAACCACAAAAGAGATATGTTTTTGTATTTTATGTTTTATAATGAATGTAGTTTATTAATGCAGCTATATGAATTCTTATTTTAACCAAGTGTTTTGAAAATCAAATAACAAAGATAGAGTAACAAGATATTTAAAGAAATTTGTTGAAAGGGAAATTCATGATGGACAGAAGCCAAAGTAACAACACATCTATAAATTAAATTATCAAAAGGCTCTTGTAGGAAACTAATGAAACTAGGAGTAGCACTTCCTCAACTCCATTGATGCAATTGTCAATGGGAACTTTAATAAAAACTAAAAGATGTTTCACATTTCATCAAATCACAAGGCTACAAAAAGTGTGCTCACACAAGACAAAACACTATGCAAGAAAAAAGATGATCGTTCTTCCAATTAATCACAATAGCAAAATTCATTAACACAAGGTAAACACCAAAACTAAAAGATTGCGCAATCATAACAACATAATAAAGCTATTGGCTCCATTGTTATTGATGAACAAGCATTCACAAAAATAATACACTCCAACAAGAATAACTACACTTAGAATGAGAGCACCAATAACATATATTATTGCATCAAATAATGATATGGAGTACATATTACATCCATGTATTTAAAAAGAAATCCTCTCCTCCCTTTGTGTTAGGAGTGAGAGCTCTTTTAATGCAACTTATGCTAAAATAATAATAAAATAAAGCTATTTACATACAAACTGACTCTCTAAATGGTGCTAAGTAGGTCTCCACCCTTGTTCATATCAATTAATGGGTGCATGAGCCTTTACATGACTTAACATAATAAAAGAATGATAAGATAAGAAGATAGAAGCCATGAGATGACTTGGGGGTCTCTAGGACCTCTAAAAATGGAAGCTCAACCTTCCCTAGGTGTCTCTAAGAGTTAAACTACTATCAAAATGCATTTTCAATGCATGGAATGCTCTAAAATAGCAATTGTTGGTGCACTACTTCTTCTTCAAAATTGTTGATGCACCTCTGAGAAAATCACACCTTCAAAAAGTGCACCTTCCAAAAATGCACCTTGGAAAAAGAGCACCTTGGTGATATGACCCAAAAATTAAAAAATTCTTCTAAGTGTGAAAAATGAATTTCCAACATCTGGGTTTACTTCCTCTTCATACTAAAATGACATTTGGATGTTTTCTTTTGACCTTCTCCATTACTTTTACTACTTCATTAGCCTCTAGTAAATCCAATGAATCATACTTATTTTTAACTACTTGTCGATAGTTTCTTACTTCTATTGTTGTTTTCGCAAAATCCTCAAGCTTAGTATCCAATTCTAACAATGCTTCTTCAATTTTAAATGCTTTTCTCACATCATCTTCTGCCAAAGCATTTTCAAATGTATCTTTGTATTTTTGAACTATAGTTTGCACCGAGGAAAGCTTGGTCTTTCACTCATCTTCAAAAATCTCAAGGCTAGCCTTATTCTTAATATGTTGAATTCCTTCATGTAATACTTCCATGACCTTATTCCCTAAAGATATCTTTTCTATCCAGTTGTCTAATTTATCCAACTCTTTTTTTGAGTTTATCTCCATCAACATCTAGTATCTTTTCCCTTTTATAGATTTGAGTGCTTGCAAATCATTGGCCCAGGCACACACTTCATCTATTAGCCCAAAATCTTGGTTTATAATAGAAATAAATTTGTCATCATTAGTCTAGATGTTGTGCAATAGCTACAATCACCCTGTATTATTTGCACTTCCCTTTCCTCAAAACTGTGACGCCATTGCTGACAAGCATCCAAAAATGAATCCATTTGTGGTCATGCCTGCTTCCTTTCCAATGTTGCTCCAAGAGTGATCTCAAGATTAGCCAAGTCTATTGGCCTTATCACCTCATTCAGGTATCCTCTCAATAGCTCATTCTACTTTTGCAATATTATTAGCTCTAACTCATCTCTATCCAAGTGTGAAAACACTTGCTTGAGGCTTGCAGTAATCAAGACCTTTGTTGTATCCACTGTGGGCTTTCCCAATATGACCTCCTTCATTTGATAATCTTTCAGAGTTAATTCTTTAGTGTCAACATGAAGAGGTGGAATGGTGATGTGTGCTAGAAGGTCCTAATTTTGATTCTTCATTATGAAGGCAAGTGTTCTAGCATCACCCTTACGTGGCTCAGGATTCTTTATCGGTTTTATCAATTCTGTCATTCCCTCCTCTTCAATCAATTCCATTTTCTTATTTTTTCTGAACATGACCTCCTTCTTCATCCATGATTGTGTTGTCCCTATTGATGACATGTATTGTATTGAAGACGTCAGTTCTACTACTGGCTCCTTTCCCTTATGACTCTTCTCTAGAGTCGTCTTGTGTTGAGGAAGATCTTTGGAGAGAGTTTATGTGTTGTGTTGGCTAAGGACCTAGCCTCTATATCTGAAGGAACTTGTTTCCTTTCTTCTTCTATCTATCCTTCCTCAACTAATTCATACCTACAACTTTACATATTTTCCTTCCTCTATATTTTGACTCTCTAGTTCTGCTTCAATTATCAAAGGAGGTGGAGTCACTGATCCTTTATCTATTATCACCATTATATCATGTGTGGTGGAGGAGGAATGCCGAGAGGTCCCTAAGGTAGAGGAGGCATTTGATTCCAATCTTCTCCTAATGGCTCATTCTTGGGAGTGTCCCTTATTTTCTCTCCTACCATCTCAATGCCTATGGGTATAAAATAAAAATCCCAAAGGACAAAAAATTTTGCTCCCTCACCTTCCATTTCTACTATTCATTTCTATTGTTCATCTTTTAAGGTTTCAACCTGGATGGGCTCCTTGGGGATAGATGGAGATGTCAAAGTTGAACTTCTCCTACTCTTTCTTCTTCAGTCACAGTAGCCAAGCAAGTCCTTTTATTTAAAGGAAAAAACTCAATGTGTTCCCCTTCTTCCTCGTCTTCCACCTCTGCAATAGTTTCTAGCACTTGTGCAGAGGGAGTGCTCTTCTTCTTTTCACTCTTACCACTATCATTTCTGTATGATCTCTCTTAAGCACTAATAGGAAGGCTTCTTCCTCTAAGGCTCGAGGTGGTGGGACTCCTTGTTCTTATGGTTACACCTATTGTTGCTCATGTTGAGCTTTTTTTGGCTCTTGCTATGCTTGTTCTAGATTTTTTTGTGCTTGGGCCTTGACCACTTCCTTTCTTGCTCTAAGGGTTTCCTTTTTCTTATTTTATTTTCCTTTTTCAATCTCAAAATACTTGACCTCTCACTCATTTTTGTGTACCATTTCTAACCTCGCTGGTGATTTGGCAAGGTAGGTCGGTATAGTAACCTTTGTTCCTTTTCCTTTCTTCGATTAGGTTGTAGCCTGAAGAGGTATGGCCTAGAGAATCAGATCCATCTGGAAAGGTTTCTTAATCCATTCCCTTGAAATTTCAACCACATGTTGACCTTGATGATCCATATCATCATTCTCCTCTCACCCAATTTCTACATTCATGATGAGCCTATCATAGATCTTGTTCCTATTATACAAGGGATCCATTATCTCAGGGACATATTTGTCCCATGCCTTTAGGGATATCTCCATGTTCAATACCTATTGTGCTATTTGTAGACTCATTCTACAGTAGTCCCTAATGTGGAGATTATAGTCATCTATTACATTCATCTAATGATCTTCAAGGGATTCCTCAGGTACAAATTTCTTCTCTACTACATGCTAGACCATCCCAACGTTGTTAAAATATGGGCAAGGTGATTGGTAATCCTCAAGAGGATACTGGTCTCATTCTGAGTCAAATGTGGTGATGTCTTGCTTTTGTTTCACCTTAGAAGCTCTGATGGTGATTGACCATACCCATGTCTTCTTGTGTTGTTTTCTCACTGTGTCATATGCAATGACAAGTTTTTAAGCTATCTCAAGTACTATAAGCATGTCAAATGGATATCGTGAGAGCTTCTCTAGAAACAAAAGAGTACCATCTCCCTAGAGATAGGAGAAAGTCTTAAACTAGATGTAGTAGGCACCAAATTTTGTTATTTGTATTGCAACCTCTACTAAAATCTTCTTCACATTATCCCTTTCTATGAATCTAATGATGGTGAATATGAAGCCATCATTAACCACCCTATATTCCACACTTTTTAGTGGGAGCTTTTTTTTACCAACTTTGTGAATACTACATAGGGCCAAGCATTTGCGTCTTGCATGCTTCCCTTTCTGTACAATCCAGGATAGTCTATAGTCCTAGCTTCTAGGAGATGCACCATATATGAAGTCATATAATAGTGATGGTCATTCTTCACCAAGATCAGTTTCTAGTCTAGACTATCACTGAGAATTGTGGCCCAATCAATAGACATCTTGATTGTCCTGATGGTTTCAATAAAGTGTACCACCCATGTCTCTAAGTGGCTTACTGCAGGAAGGCCCATGGCTCTACTCATGAGAAAAATTGAATATATAATATCATCAATTATGTATCCACATGTCATATCCACCTTTCCTACTCTTTGGCTCAAGGGTGTCCTATTAATTAGGTACTTAGATTGTACCAACTCCTTGGTCTTTGCTTCATTCTCCCTATACCATCTTTATGCACCTTTATAAGTGATCTGTAAGTATTAATTTTCCCTTGGGAGGTTGAAAACCTTCTCAATATTGTGTGGCATGAGATCAAGGACTATCTCTCCTATCACACTCTTCATGACCTTCTCCTCTGGCACATAATGTTGGGCCAGTGTCATGATCAGCTCGGATGATTAAACTGATGTTGGATGAGAAGTGGCATTCACTAACCCACTTCAGACGAGAGATGACACCATAGCTGATCTCCTTTTTGGTTTTTTGCACAGGGTGAGAAAAACATTCGAGTTAATGTGTCCCAATTCAGTGTCTCAAATCTTTGTGTATCTATCCTAGGATCAGGATTTCCTCGGGCCTCCTTGGTATTTGAAATCCATCGACTTTGGTGCCATCTTTTTCACCATAGAGGACGATGATGATGCTATTGTATTCACAAAAAAGGGGAGAAACATTAGCATTCTAATGTGAGAAGACCATAATGTACTCATTCAATACCCAAACTAACAAAAAATTGAGCAAAAACCAACTAAATTGACCAAAAACCTCTTAAGGGGCTTGATATGCATAGTAGCACACCTGCACAATTGTGTTGTGTGTGCTAGTACACTTCATGTTTGGTTCTTTAATGAAATGTGTGTAGTTGTGCACCTGTGCAAGGTACGCATCTGCACACATGCACACATTCAAAGAGAGCCTTTTTTCTTCTTTAAGAGAGGGGAAGTGTTTTAAGGTATGGACATGCACAAATATTAAGGGTGTGCATGTATGCACCTCACTAAGTGTTGTTTACCTTTTCAGAAGGTAGAAACCTGGTATTTTGTAGAGTAGTGGAGTCGACAAGGGTGTGAAGGTGTAGTAGCAAGGGGAGTGGGAGATCAAGTAAGGAAGAAGATGGGAGGGGTGTGAGTTATATAGGCCCCAACCTGCCTAAGTATGCACCTCCGTAGGTGCACACCTCTAGAGGTTGCGAATGTGTGCATTCTTGGATAGAAGCAAGTACGCAAATGTGCATCTGCACATGTGTGCAGCTGCATAGATGTGCACTTTATGCACTAAGAAGCCTAGGAACCTAATTTTTTTTGCCTCTTTCTTTTATCTGACACTATCCAATTGGAGACCAGGGTTTGACCTAGACCTAAGGGAGGGTCCTAGATGACTAAGGCGCTTGACTAGGTGCCTCATAGAGATTTTTTTTAACTAGGGGTCCCTATTTTGTGACTCAAAATGGGGCATGCATTGTGAGACCACAACACTAACCAAGTCCAAAAATCCCCAAGAATCTCTCGAGGTCCCAAAACATATCTCAATTTCTAGAAATTAGATACAGGTTTTGAGAAAACTTAAGTTTTGTGTAGAAAAAGGATTTTAAGTGGCATAAAAGAGGAAAGGGAGGAATCTAGTATGTAGGTCCTACCTCAAGCTTGTTAGAATTCTTTAGAATAACTAAGAGGGGGGTGAATCAGTTATTCAAGGTCCAATGATGTCCAATTCAACTTTTTTCCTTCTAATCCTTAATGGCACATAAATAAGATTATTATGCATGCAATTAAACATTAAACAACCATGAAAAGTAAACATGCATCACATCATAACACAAAGAATTTTGATGACCCAGAAACCCTCCAGGAATAAGAAGGTAAAACTGGGGTGGAGATGATACCCACAAATTAACTACGCAGTTGATTTCAACCACTTCTGATGGTCTACCCTGTTAAAGGCTATAGCACACTGTTAAATGTGACACTGTTAAAGGATATCTACACCCTGTTAGGAGTGTGCCCTGTTAGAGAACTTAAGAACATTCAACTTAGAATGTCACCCTGTTAAAAGATTTACATAGAGCTGTTAGGCTCACCCAAGTCCATGGGATTTACAGTCACCTTCTCAAAAGAATCTTTCATCCCTCCTAAGGATCTCTTATCCTTCTCCTAAGGATCTCTTTATCCTTCTCCTGAGGATCTCTTTATCCTTCTCCTGGGGATCTCTTTATCCTTTTCTTGAGGCTTATCCACCTAGCTGTTAAGCTAACCTAGCAATGTAGGATTTCAATATCTAATACAATGGTAAGAGAGTATTAGAAGGGTTTTGACTTGATAAAGATTGCAACCCTAACTGTGTAGATTTCATCTCACTCTACATTTCTTTTCATTGCTTGGCTTTCCTCCCTTGCAGTGTAGACAGCTTGTTCACCCTTCAAGATTTGTCTCCTTGAGTTCTTCCACTTGTTATGCCAATGCACTCTATGGTCACTTGATCAACTCAGAGTCTTGATGCTCTGTTCTTACTCCTCTTAGCTTCTTCGCACGACCATACTTTATGACCAACCCTTTCATGCATGCACATTTAATCTTTGACCTATAACTCCTTATAAAGAAGTTATGTTCTTCATTTCCCACTCAAATCTTGATTTGATCTTGAGAAAATGGTATTGTTTTCCCTCCAAATTGTTTCTTCTAGAAACTTCATGATAAGTCCACTAGCCTTCGCCTTGAATTGGTTTGCATGGTTTACATAGAATTCTATGACATCTACTCATCATCTTTATCATCCAACTAAGTCACAAAATTTGATGTAACAAACTTATCGTTGTTGATCTGGTGAATCTTTGACTTAACAAATAATGCAGCAACTCGGCATCATTGATTTATTGATGCTCGACTCCTTCTGTGTTACTCAGCTTCTATTGTTATTTTACTGGCACTCGGCACCTATAGTATTTTTATTTTGCTCGGCACTTGAAGACTCAGCACTTAAATATCACTCGGCTCCTATATCATGCTCAGCACCTAAAGTCACTCAGCACTTGATCTTCACTCGGCATCAAAAGGCTGCTCAATACCTTAAGATCACTCAGCACACACTAAAGTTGAACTTGCTCAACTTCAACTGAGAATCTGTTTGGCTCTAACTAGCTTGCTCAACTCTCTTCAATGAACTTAGTTAGGTTTTACAAATGACTTAGTTAAACCTTATATCTTTGTTGTGTCTTAGTGTGTCCATCTTCTTAGAGTATGTCATCAATACACTATTTCATCAATGACTTAGCTGATCCTTATACTTCATTACAACATCATAACTTCAATCTTTCTCTAGGTACTTTAGTTACATCTTATTGATTTCCACCTCCTTGTCAATCAACCAATTGATAGTATTAGGATCACTTAAGACATTGTCATTCCTGTAAGTAGCAAGTTTGACATCAATGACAAAATAATGATTGAAAATATTCTTTACCAGTTCCATTATTCTTCATTCATGATCTTTTCAATCATTTCCAACAATCTCCCTCTTTGGCATTGATGGCAAACCAAACTGATCAAATGATTAAGCTGATCAATTTAGTTACGACCAAAATTATATACGCTTTCTATTTGGTATGTAACTCCCTCTTTTGCTAATAGAAACTGAATCCTCATTTTTGCTTCTCCCTCTTGACTGCTGCATCCTTACTTTGTATCCTTACTCTATATTCCTAATCCTTCATGGCTACTTGTTGATTCTTATCTCTTCTGAATCTCCCTCTTTCATATATATCTTTCATATATATATCTCTCTCTTACTTTGTATTGATCAGTTTCTCATATATCTCCCTCTTTGACATAAATGCCAAAGATGTAGCATCTTCAACATGCTAAATAGAAGCTTTGCATCTTCATGTTTTCTCCCCTTTTCACCATGCTTGTGACTGATGTGGAGTTTCTGTTCCTATTGATATCCTCTGCATCACTCTTCTAATATTTCAATGATCTACTCCTGTTGGTGTAGGGCAGCTTCTTTGTTGCTTTAGATTGCTTGAGTTAGGGGAATTACCCCCAACTTGCCTCTAAGATATTCATAAGCATTCTTGGGCAATGGTCTGGTGAAGATATCTACAATTTGTTCCTTTGTGTGAATGTACTCCATCTTCACTTGTTTGTCTTCCACCGATTCTCTGACATAGTGATACTTGATTGCAATATGCTTGGTTTTTGCATGCATTACTGGATTCTTGGATATGTTTATAGCACTTGTATTATCACAATATAGTGTCACAGGTTTGGTTACCTCTTCTTTCATTCTTTCAATAGATGTTTAAGCCACACAATGTTTGTGCAATTAACTGTTGCTGCCACATATTCTGCTTCTGTAGTGGATTGAGATGTGCATGTTTGTTTCTTGCT
Source organism: Cupressus sempervirens (assembly GCA_028749045.1). Classification (NCBI taxonomy): domain Eukaryota; kingdom Viridiplantae; phylum Streptophyta; class Pinopsida; order Cupressales; family Cupressaceae; genus Cupressus; species Cupressus sempervirens. Next base: position 216,205,621 of record CM053784.1, on the reverse strand, counting down.
AGTCCAAGTAACTAGCCTTTTACCTAAGAATAATGCTCCTCCACTTGTGCTTTTCCTATCATCAATGTTGCCTCCTTAATCTACGTCTATGTATGCATTGAGTTCAAACTTCTCATTCTTTTTGTAATAGAGGCCAAAATCATCAGTTCCTTTGAGATACCTCATTATCCTCTTTACTGCCATGAGATGATTTTCTCTAGGATTAGCAGAGAATCTAGCCACTATTCCAACTGCTAATGCTATGTCTAGTGTGCTATGTACAACATATTGTAGTTTTCCAATCATGGATCTATACATTGTTTGATTGACTTCAGCTGATTCATCATTTTTAGATAGCTTGTGTCTTGTTGCCATTAGTGTGCTGACTAGTTTGGAGTCTTCCAATCCAAACGTTTTAAGTATCTCTTTGATGTATTTTGATTGTGTCACAAATATACCATGTTTTAGTTGATGTACTTGCAATCCTACAAAGAACTTGATTTCTCCAAACATTGACATCTCAAACTCATGTGTCATTTTGTCAGCAAAACTTTTGCAAAGTACTTCCTTTCCTCCAAAAACTACATCATCCACAAATATTTTAGATACAAGAATATCCTTACCTTCTTTTGATTTGATGTACATGTTGCTATTATCATCAGTTCTTTCAAATCCTATTTACACTAAATACTTGTGAAGTCTCTCATACCAAGCTCTAGGGGCTTGCTTTAATCCATATAGAGCCTTGTGTAATTTGTATACCTTGTTTTTGTTCTTTTCATCAACAAAACTTTCTGGTTGCTCTATGTAGACTTCCTCTTCAAGTATACCATTCAAAAATGCGGACTTTACATCCATCTGATAGACTTTAAATCCTTTGAAGGCTGCATATTCCAGTAAGGTCCTTACTCCTTCCATTCTTGCAACTAGAGCAAAATTTTCTCCATAGTCTAGTCCTTCTTCTTGTGCATACCTTTTACAGACTAGTCTTGCCTTGTTCCTTGTGATTTCACCATTCTCATCTAACTTGTTTCTAAATACCCATTTGGTTCCAATTACATTCTTGTCAAATGGTCTTGAGACTAAGGTCCATGTCTTGTTCTTTTCAATTTGTTCTATTTCTTCTTTCATAGCATTGTACTAGTCATCATCTTTTATAGCTTCACTTACTATTTTTGGTTCCATTTTGTTGAGCAGACATGTTTCACTTCTGAGCCTATTCCTTGTCATTGGTCCTGCCTCTTTGTTTCCAATAATTTGATCTACAAGATGATTCCTTCTTACATACTTTGCCAATACTGGTTCTTTCCTTGTTTGCATATTGTCTTGTTTAGAATCTGAACCCTCATGCATATTTTCATCAGGTATTTGTTCATTTTCTTTTTGTTGGTTGTTCTCAGAATCTGAATGAACATTTTTTGTATTCTACAACTCGGCTTCTGAATGTGTCTGTTGTTCGGCATTCACTGTTTGTGACTCGGCAGATGCTGGATTTTGTTGTTGATTGTCATTCTAAGTTGCAACTTCACCATTATTAGGTATACCTTCATAAAAGTATACAAAGGTCTTGTATTCTTCTGCTTTCTTGGTATTCTCAATACTTTGAACTTCTGCAAGCTCATCAAATTTTACATTTGTGCTTTCTACTACTTTGTTAGTGTTAACATTCAAGCACTTATAGGCTTTGCTTTTAGTAGAATAACCAAGAAATGTGACTTCCTCACTCTTTGCATCAAACTTTCCATTTCTAGACTCTTTATATATATAGCATTTGCATCCAAATATTTTGAAATATTTTACATTAGGAGAATGCCCATACCATAATTCAAAAGGTGTTGCATTTGAACCTTTCTTGACTTGAACTCTGTTGAGTGTGTAGACTGCAATACTTACAGCTTCTCTCCAGTACTTGAGTCATTTTTTTCCATCATTAAGGCCCTAGCATAGTCAATAACTGATATATTCCTTCTTTCTGCTATACCATCTTGGGGTGGAGTCCTAGGTGCTGATGTCTACTTTTTGATTCCTCTTTCATTGCAAAATTCTTCAAATTCTCTTGATGTGAATTCACCTCCTCTATCAGATCTGAGACATTTTAGGTTCTTCCCAGTCTCTTTCTCTACTCTGGCCAAGTACCATTTGAACATTTGAAATGCATCTGATTTTAGTTTCAGGAACATGACTGTCATCATCCTTGAATAGTCATCTACAAATAACATTATGTATCTGTCACCTTTGTAGCTTTGTACTTTAATAGGACCACAAAAGTTAGTATGAACTAGCTCTAATACTTCATTAGAAGTATAGGTCTTCCTTTTGAAAGTTGACTTGGTCATCTTCCCTAGTTGGCATTGTTTGCACATGGTGTTATTAGGTTTCTTCAACTTTGTTAGACCTCTGACTTTCTTCATCTTGTTGATACTTATTAGATTGTCAAAATTTACATAACATAGCCTCTTGTGCCACAACCATACATCATCAGTTTGAACAATGAGACAAGAGGCATCTTCCATGTCTAGGTAAAAAAAATTACTCCTAGTCTGGTCACCTTTTCCTATTAGACTTCCTTAAGAATCATAGATCTTAGCAATTCCATTTTCAAATTCAACCTTGTATCCTATGTTGCCTAACTGTGAGACACTTAACAAGTTATAATTCAGGCCTTCAACATAGTATGCATTATCACATGGTATCCTTTCAGTAAGCTTGATACTACCTTTCCCTTTGATCTAACATGGTGAAATGTTACAAAATCTAACACTATTTCCTTCATATTGAGTAAAGAAAATGAACTTACTTTTATCTCTAGTCATGTGATGAGAGCATCCGCTATCTATGATCCATCTATCATTCTTGTTCATGCAGGTTACCAAGGCAATTGCTTCATCTTCATCTGATTCATCTTTCATAGCCACATAGACTACTTCATCATCATTCTCATTAGAATCTTCTTCAAAAATGTAGCATCTTTTGCCTTTACCTCTGTAGTCCTTGTTGTCCTCTTTTTTGTTCTTGAAGTTGCCTCCATCCTTGTAATTTTTCTTTTGTGTGCATCTGGCTGCAATGTGACCAACTTCATTACAATTAAAACAAATGATTGGAAGCTTACCTTTGAATTTGCCTCTTCCTCTGTAAAATCTTCTTGCTAGTAATGCCTCCAATTGGTCCACATCATCTTCATCAATGCTATTGTCATTGGATACATACTTTCCTTTTCCATTCTTTTTCTTTGTTTGCACCTCATCATTGTCTCTTATTGTCATCTTGGCTTTGAATGCAAATTCAAAGTTTTCTGGCTTGTAGTTGTCAAATTTGGATTGCTCAAAGGCAATGAGTCTTCTAATTATTCCTTTAAATGACAATGCATTCCCTGGTACACACCTTAACTCTTGGATGGCTGACACTCTTATAGCATAGATGGGAAGCAAATTTCTCAAGTATTTATTACATATTGTTTCTTCTGCTAACTGTCCTCCTAGGCTTCTTATGGCACTAACCACTTCCTTCGTCCTTGCACCATATTGAGTAGCATTTTCTCCTTCTTCCATTTTCATGTCATCAAAATTTCCTCTTAGGCTCTCTCTTTTGGCTGTCTTGACATTATCATCTCCTCCATAGATTCTTGATAATGTTTCCCACATCTAATGTGCAATATCACATCCTTTGATGTCATCATACTCGACATAGCTTAGTGCTGAAGCAATATCTAACATTGCTTGATTGTGCTCCTTCTTCTTGCTCATGTCATCTGCAGTGAGAGGTCCTATAGGGCCTACATGATCAACTGTGATTGAGGTCTGTGCATAGTCACCTATTGATCCGAGGTGTAGCTTCATCAGACTTTTCCATGCAACAAAGTTGTCTTTTTTTAGCTTGGGAACTTCTCTCTTGGACATCTTGATCTTCCTGTTGCTAGCACCTTGAAACAAATCAGCAACTAGGCTTGATACCAATTGTTAGAATTCTTTAGAATAACTAAGAGGGGGGTGAATCAGTTATTCAAGGTCCAATGATGTCCAATTCAACTTTTTTCCTTCTAATCCTTAATGGCACGTAACTGAGATTATTATGCATGCAATTAAACATTAAACAACCATGAAAAGTAAACATGCATCACATCATAACACAGAGAACTTTGATGACCCAAAAACCCTCCAAGAATAAGAAGGTAAAACTGGGGTGGGGATGATACTCACAAATTAACTGCGCAATTGATTTCAACCACTTCTGATGTTCTACCCTGTTAAAGGTCTGCCCTGTTAAAGGCTACAGCACACTGTTAAATGTGACCGTTAAAAGATTTCTACACCCTGTAGGGAGTGTGCCCTGTTAGAGGACTTAAGAACATTCAACTTAGAATGTCACCCTGTTAAAGGATTTACATAGAGTTGTTAGGCTCACCCAAGTCCATCGGATTTACAGTCACCTTCTAAAAAGAATCTTTCATCCCTCTCTTAGGATCTCCTATCCTCCTCCTAAGGATCTCTTATCCTTCTCCTAAGGATCTCTTTATCCTTCTCCTGAGGATCTCTTTATCCTTCTCCTAAGGCTTATCCACCTGGCTGTTAAGCTAACCTAGCAATGTAGGATTCCAATATCTAATACAATGGTAAGAGAGTATTAGAAGGGTTTTGACCTAATAAAGATTGCAACCCTAACTGTGCATATTTTAGATCACTCTTCAGTTCTTTTCTTTGCTTGGCTTTCCTCCCTTGCACTGCAGACAACTTGTTCACCCTTCAAGATCTATCTCCTTGAGTTCTTCCACTCGTTATGCCAATGCACTCTATGGTCACTTGATCAACTTAGAGTCTTGATGCTCTGTTCTTACTCCTCTTGGCTTCTTCGCACGACCATACTTTATGACCAACTCCCTCTCATGCATGTGCATTTGATCTCTGACCTGTAACTCCTTATAAAGAAGTTATGTTCTTCATTTCTCGCTCAAATCTTAATTTGATCTTGAGAAAATGGTATTATTTTCCCTCCAAATTGTTTCTTCTAGAAACTTCATGATAAGTCCACTAGCCTTCGCCTTGAATTGGTTTGCATGGTTTAAATAGAATTCTGTGACATCTACTCATCATCCTTATCATCCAACTAATTCACAAAATTTGATGTAACAAACTTATGCCGTTGATCTAGCGAATCTTTGACTTGAAAAATAATGCAACAACTCAGCATCATTGATTTACTGGTGCTCGACTCCTTCTATGTTACTCGGCTCCTATTGTTATTTTACTGGCGCTCGACACCTATAGCATTTTTGTTTTGCTCGGCACTTGAAGACTCGGCACTTAAATATCACTCGGCTCTTGTATCATGCTCAACACCTGAAGTCACTCAGCACTTGATCTTCACTCGGCACCAGAAGGCTGCTCGTTACCTTAAGATCACTCGGTACACACTAAAGTTGAACTTGCTCGGCTTCAACTGAGAATCTGTTCGACTCTAACTAGCTTGCTCGACTCTTGTCAATGAACTTAGGTTTTACAAATGACTTAGTTAAACCTTACATCTTTGTTGTGTCTTAGTGTGTCCATCTTCTTAGAGTATGTCATCAATACACTATTTCATCAATGACTTAGCTGATCCTTATACTTCATTACAACATCATAACTTCAACCTTTCTCTAGGTACTTTAGTTACATCTTATTGATTGACACCTCCTTGTCAATCAACCAATTGATAGTATTAGGATCACTTAAGAAATTGTCATTCCTGCAAGTAGCAAGTTTGACATCAATGACAAAACAATGATTGAAAACATTCGTTACCAGTTCCATTATTCTTCATTCATGATCTTTTCAATCATTTCCAACAAAGCTTTGAGTGACAAAGAGGAATATCAAAGAGGATTTATTAGGTTGTGCCTAATTATGTCTAGAAGAAAGGGGATAAATACAAATTAAATGAAATCCTAGCAGTAAATCTCACTAAATAGGTGTTAAATCATCATTAAATTGATGTGCATTTAATTTAAGACAATACACATGGAAATCCAATTGAGAATAATGTAATATTTTTTGTCATAAGGTATCCAAGGGAATAATGAACCTTTGAGAGAATGAAAAAGAATGATATGATTCCCTTCCCCCCCAAGCATAGGAGAAAGGGAAGAGAGGGCCTATTATGTTATTAAAAAATCAGACCATGTACGACAATAATCTCCCAAGAGGTAGGCTAACAATGTTACATGGGATAGAACAACATAATAGGGACTTAGATGTTATTTTAAAAAAGTAATATTGAAATAGAGCTCATTATATGAGATGTATGAATAACCTCTTTATAAATGAGTTTTTAAATCTTGTGATGTAAAGCTTGGTAATTATTAGTAGAATGATCATGATAGCAGTGGTACATGCAAAATGGAAGATTCATAAGTTTTTCACTATGTTTCTTTCTACATTTAGGTCTAGTAATCACCTTAGCACAAAGAAGTTTAGGTAAAATAATTTCTTTATTAATATGATAAGATATGTTAGATGATAAATGAGATGATGTGGACAAGGAGTTAGATTCAACACTTTTTTGTACACATCTTAAAGTATGATTGGTAAAGGTGTTGAACGAATTCTTATGAGCCCAATTTCCTAAGGGAATTCCTTGTTTACCAAAGCTATTCTTAGTAAATATATGATAACTAAGACTAGAACAAGAAGTCATATCACTAGGTTTGATAGATTCATCATGATTAGAAGTAGAAACAAAGTTATTGGAAATTGAAGTTATTTTAGATTTCATGAATGAAAGGCCATTAACTCTACATTCTCCAATAAAGTTTGGTGTGAAATATAAGGATCCCCAATCATCTTCTCAAAGAAAAATTGCAGAAGGAGGATCATCATTAAATTATTGATCTTGTATTTCCTTAATATTTAGACAACTATTTAGGTTAGTATCTATATGAAGAGTGTACATCACATTATTGTAGATAATTTTGACTTTTTGATAAAGAGTTGAAGGTATAGCATGCATAGAATGTAACCAAGGGCTACCCAAAATAAGGTTGCTATTAAGAAGTCCAGGAATGACATGAATGAGAGTATTCAAAATAATTATACCTACTTTTATAGGTAAAGTGATGACACCCAAAGAATTTCTTTGATCGTGTCCATGCTAAAAATATTAAACCCAAACCCATTATCAATTAAGGTTCTATAAATAAGGTTATCATTGATAAGGATAGCTTCCATAAGAGAATGATAATAATATTGAATCTCTTTAGAAGTTGAATCATCCTAAGAAAAGACAAATTGAGGGAGGACGAAGTTATAATTAATGCATTGTAAAAAGGAATTTATGTTATCTTGATTAGGAGGTGGAGTTGGGAGAGTAGCTAAAGTGTTTTTCAAGGCTTCATGATATGCAGGAGATGTTTAAAGAAGTTCACAAAGAGAAATATTGGTGGGTATTACATAATTGTGTTACCAAATCATATTCCATCCAAATATTCTAAGAAATATGGGGTGGAGGATGAATAATGGGTTTTTCAAGTGGGAGAGTAGTAGATTGAGGATTATTCTTTGTATTATAGGTGTGAGACATTGCATGATAATCTAAAGAATTGCTAGATTCCCCTTTAAGAGATATAGAAGGGAAATCTTTAAGGGTGATGAAAGGTTGATTAAGAGGTTGATGAATATTGACCATGTTAACTTTATGAAGCTCTTGATTGTTCATAGGGTTATGTATAAAAGAGAGATGATTAATGATATTGATATTATCCTCTTTTTCCAAGAAATCCCTAGAATAAGTATTTTCAACTTTCGTTAATGCTTTGTCTCTACTGGGAAAAAAAATATCCCTAGAAGGAAAGGATATTTTAGGAGAATAAGAGTCATGTTGAAAAGAAATATATCAACCATGTTATATTTTTCATGAGGAAGAGAGTAGTGAATATGATCTTCTAGAGGTTCATTCCAAATAGTAGAATCGTCCAAGTGGAAGAGAATACACCTTGAGAGAGGAAGTGTTATCTGTATAAATCCAATGTCCTATCCCAAATAATAATATTATTATGATTAATATATTTGGATCATGATCATCTAAAAAATATATCCTAAATGAAAGAACACATTTGAGTATCATTGTATGCATGAAATGAAAAATCTTGAGGGTCATGAAGAGAGCTTAAAAAATAAAGATAACCACCCTGTTGAGAGAAAATGCAATGACTAATAGTGTATGATGCAATTTGTTTTATATTTTATCAATGAAAATATATGAAATAATGTAAATGAAAAAGGAGATCTAAATACTACTAATGCATGCAAGAGCATACAAAGTAGATCTAACTCCAAAATCAAACAAAGGAGGGAAAGTGTTGGGATCACCAAAAGAAGGTAAACACCCAATGAAAAGAAGGAAATAAGAGAGATCAAGGGATTTTCCTCTAAAGTCAAAAAAAATACATGTCAGGTTCACCAAATGTTTAGTGAGAAAATGGAAGTGCTTAGTAAGATGTGTGAATATAAGGCCTCCACTTTCCACTTCCATTGAATACAAGAGAATGAGGGGCTTCCAAACATAACTATCAATATAATTCAAGTTAGATTAGAAAAACCCAAGTAAATTAAAGGATGCTAATGCTAAGCCCAAATTACATCAATGAAGTACACAAGAAATTCCTCTTTCATGCAATATGAATTTGATTAAATCTGTATAAATGTAAAATTTTAATTTGAACTAATTGATTTACTGATAAGTGTAAGATAGGTCTTGGTGTTGAATGTAAGGAATCAACCCAATTAAGATATGAACATAATTCTAAACTAAAAGATGAAATGAATGATAAAGTACTCACCTTAAAATTATAGAGGAATATGCTTTTTCACTCTAAAAATTATGGATTTGAACTTGTGGTGGAACTTCTAAATGTGAATTCAGGATTGTTTTCCTCAAGGCCTCAAGAAGATGTCAACCATTTCATCATATTCTGGATGTTTTATGAAGAAGTCACAATTTTCTTGGGTGACTATAGAAAATTTGACCCAACTTCTTCAAAAAATGGTTCAATGATTTTTTTTAGATATGTAGTTGTTATTCAACTATCTTATTCCTGCAAACATAAAAACTTGTTTTTGGTTTTGGGTATATGAAGGATTACCTTGGTGAAGCTCTAGATTGAGTAATAGACCTTGAAATTTAAATGTAAATATGTATGGGAAAACAAGATACGAGGAATTATTCACCTCACTCATAAAAAAACTTGTCAATAAGGATTTATAATGCTTGTATGTCATAGATGTTGAATTTTTAATGAAGGATGTAGGATATGTCCACAAATTCAATGGATCTACCCAAATCACATCATAGATCCGTGAATGTAAATTTGGCTCAATGAAGATGATGATGAATGCTTCAATGTAGATCTCATCCCTTGATAGCCAACAAAATCCTAGATCTTGAAGAGGAAATGCTCACAAAGGATCATTGAATCTTGAAAATAACTTGAATTATTAATGAATATCTACTTTCTTCAATGCTTGATCTTACCTTTGATTACTTGATTAATGCTTGATATCTTATGGATGTGAAATGAGGGGCCTATAATTTTCTTGTACTAATTTTTGGGTTAAAAAATAAAGCAAGTCAATAGGATCACCTGATTATTAAATTTAAAATCTTGAGACAAAATTGGCCTTGAGATTAAAAATCCTTGAGGAAGGGGTCAACTTGGGTCAACATGTTCCAAGTCCGACCTACAAGGAGCTAATCCTAAGGTCTTAAATAATGCATTGGTAAAAGAGGAAGATATGTGGTAGAATAGGAGAAAGAGACGATTGAGAATAAATCCACCTATGTTCTATAAGGTCACTAAAGGATGGGAGCTAGAAAGTCTTTAACAATGGGTGTGTCTATTTTAACAAGGTCAAGTTGTAGTGCCATGATGTTTTGTACTCATTTTTAGTAGGTTTATTTTGATTAGAATTTCACAAAAGGCATCATGGCTATGAGTGAGATATTTGTAAATATAACTATCTAGGAGTGTCATAATACCTAGGATTATATGATGAAAAATTATGGGCTAGATTACCCTCTTCCCTCTATACTTTCATTGTTGATTGGTTATGTACTAGGCATAAACCATAGTTAGCAAGGGTTGTTGTGTGGGTAGGGAAAACTAATTTGAGAAATGTTGGCCCAACTTTGACACTTTGCATGGGGACCTAGTTTTCTATATGACTTTTACTAGGAGCTACATGATGGGTCTTACCTGGAAGGTAAGAGTTGGTTAACAAGAGTCCTAGTATCTCAAAAATGGGTTTGGGAGCACATCCCAGTGACATGACCTATAGTGATTGTTGTGTGGTACGTAAAGTTGTTATATATACACCAATATGCAAGTTATCATCACCAACCCCATTTGGGGAAGAATTTTTACTGGAGATGACAATTGGGTGTCTTCATCTCCATTGTATGGTGTTCATATGTTTAGACAGAGAAGAAGGGGGGGGGGTAAATAGGAGACCATTGTTGGGTCACACTTTGAGCCTGGTTAAGATATTTTTCATCACTCAAGTATGGTGACAATTTTGTAGATAGAAGCGCATGAGTACCAAGTATGAAAATTATGCTAAATATCCTAGTGAAGAGGACCCAGGATGGGGTCTGACTCTTTCTTTTATAGATTTCCAAAGAGAGATGCAAAAACTACAACCTATGCAGTGGGATTACTTCCCACATGTCTTAGATGTTGGAGTGACAACTATCATCGATACCTATAAGCCCATCCCTTTTCTCAATTTATAGATCCAACAAAGCAAGTGCCCTAATTGGAGGATGTGAAGGAGAGTAGTGGGGGTAGATGTAGGGGATGAGGTGGGTTTCATGGAGGTAGTGGTGGAGAACGAGAGCCCATACTAGCACCCACACAATAGTTAGGAGGAACACCCAGAAATAGTAGCAATAAGGCTTCGATATCAAGTCACTAGAGAAGGCATGGTGAGATGGGGATGTTGGGATCTATGGGGATAGCTTATCCCATGGAGGAGGATTTCATAGATGACTAGGAGAGACTTGTATGTCATTTTATGGGCAAAAGTATATGACCAACAAGGGTCAATGCACAACAGAGGGCTTGGGAAGAGCATCAAAGAGTACAAAAGAATCATGTTGATGACATAGTTTCCCAATTGAGGGTAGATTTTAGGTAACTCTAGGTAGTCTTTGCTCAAAGTGTGCTTGTTTCTTGGCATATCAAGTAGTGTGTGATTATTTTCTTCTATGGTGGTTTTTTGATGGCTTTCCACAACCTTCAAGATCTCTTCTTGGATTATGAGTGGAACTATCTTTTTCCCCACATATGTTAGTTTTTTTAATTATTTGGTCTTTAATCTCTCCTTTGGGGTAGGACCTATATTTTGTAATAAATTTCCTTAAAGGCCAATGTGTGGTCTTGTTAGCTATACATTTGATATGTAGGATTAGAGTAAGTAGTATGGAAGATTATAAAAGATGGATATTATGAATTTGTTTTTGAAAGCCTAAGATTGTAAGCTTGTTGATTGTAATTTGAATGTATATGGCTATAACAAGGAATGTTGTATGAAGATAGTTTCAAACCTATAAATTGCAAATGGTTCATGGTAGGGGAAATGCAAATAATGCTATTATGGACAAGTTGAGATGAATTTTAGATAGGCTCAAAGATGTGGAGACATCCCAGAGAAGAGGAGTACATATTGATGATGTTAGTGATGAAGAAGAAGCAACTGTACCTAATCTTGATCAACCTAAAGAAGAACAATACGAGGAAAGGATTTTAGAGCTTTGTCTAGAGAAAATTTTAGACCTTTTTTTGAACATTCAAGTTACTGTGGGAATCTTGATACCGATACTTTGTTGGGTTAAATCTCTAAGATTCAAAAGTACTTTGATTATGAAAGTATCCCTAAAGATAGGAAAGTAAGGATAACAACTACAAAGTTGAAAGGGTGTGATTCTCTTTGGTGGGAACACTTGCAAACTAATAAAAAAAGGAGAGGAAAGGAAAATATTAAGACCTGGATGAAAATGGTTGGTAAGTTGAAAAATAAACTTCCTCCCACTAATTTGATTGTGAAAGATTATACTGAGGAATTGTATAAGTTGGACATTAGATTTTGACATGTTGATGATAAGGTTGAAAAGGTTTCTAGATACCTAAATTGTTTGAGAACTTTAATTCAACATGAAATTAGTTTTTTGAAAATAGAAAGTGTTGAAGAAGCATACTTGTATGCCTTGAGATCTGGACAAATACTGGCAAAGAAGCAAGATCATAGACAAAGGACAAGAGGTGGAAGATTTCAGTGAAGTAGAGGTTGATCTAATGAAAAAAGTAGCAAATCTTATAATACATCTCATGACAAAGGAAAATCAGAATGGAAAGAAGATAATGCTAGCAAAGGAAGAGGTAATTATTCTAGTTACTCTAGGAATAATAGTATTGGTAATAGGGAATATATATCTTGGTTTAAGGGAACTTGTTTTAAGTGTGGAGAAGAAGGAAATAGAGCCTTTGAATGTACATTTTCTGGTAAGAAGATAGGGAGTAGTAGCAGATTGCTTTGATTCAAGAAGTTGTTAACCCTCCAAATGAACCTAAAAGTTAACATTCCTAATGAGCCTGAAAATTGAGAGAACTTGATGTTAGAAGAACTTACTGGAATGAGAAAATGAATGAGGAACCTATTTTGAGAAAAAGCATTTTCAAGACCAGATGCAAGATTGAAGAAAAATGTTGCAAAGTAATAATTAAGAGTGGTATTTTTGATAATTTGGAATTTTAAGAGTTGGTATTTAAGTTGTAATTGAAAAGATTGAGACACCCTAACCCTTATCACATAACTTGGATCAAGGATGAACACAAGTTATTGGTTAGTGAATAATGCCTTGTGAAATTCAAGATTGGAAATTACTATGATGAAGTCTCTTGTGATATTATGCTTATGGATTATTATCCTATTCTTTTTGGAAGACCTTGGTAGTATGATAGACAAGACTTACATTATGGTAGATTGAATTAGTATACTATTTGGGTAAATGGAAAGAAACAAGATGTGTTACCTTTGATAGAGGAACTTGAGGAAAATTATTGTACTACAATTAGAGTATTCTTGGTTAAAGGAAATGAGTTTGTGAAACCCATGAAAAAATAGAATGTTTGTTTTTCTTTGATCCCTAGAAAGATTGAGAAACGGGATGAACTTGAACATGCACCTAAGGTTAGATCTTAGTTGAAACAATTTTAAGATATTATTGTTATAAATAGGGAATACTAAGGGGGGAATGGGGTGAATGGGCATTTCACAAACTTTTGCACAATTATAGATATTATTAACAATCTTTAAACTTGGACAAATGATCAAAATGAAAATTATACATAATAGTAACACAATGCAACTCATAACATCATTATTTGTTAACTAGAGAAACCCTAGCCAAGGGAAAACCCCAATGAAGATGATACCCAGAAAATGATCCACCAATCAAAAGTAGCTTGTGAAAGATATTGACCATATTAGGAATATATTACATCTATATAGTGTATTTATCCTTGTTAGAGGACTAGGCCTCCTTCATCAAGCTTGGTGATTATTAATGAATGCCACACATTCTCCAAAGTTTAGCTTCAAGATAGTGAATTCTTTGTCCCAAATGTCCTTGATTGCTTCTTATATGCTAATTAATGCACATAATCCATAGGATCTAATTCAACTACATTAAGATAATAATAAACAAATCTAGTAAAGGATTATTTTGTATCTGTACATTCCTTGAGTTGTCTCTATACATAATTAATTGTCAAGGTAAGGTGTTCCCTTAATAGTAAAAAATTATTAATGGTCCTTTCCTTCCTCAACTCAAGTAGTCTTATCTCATCATGAACACTGATGGTCCTTGATTCTAGGTCTATTGTCTATGCATTTGGATTTGATAATTCAAAGATAACTCTATAGGTTTTATCTGTCTATGTACAATTGTAGAGTCATGTTTACTCTTTTTATCATCCTCTTCTTCTGAATTGATGTAATCCTCAATGTAGATTGTTTCCAAATTGCCAACTTCATGGTCTTTTTTTCCTACAAAGGGGTCATTTGTGGTACTAGAAAATGGATATTCAATAGTAATTGTTTCTCCCTCTGTCATCATGTTTTCATCTTCCACATTTTATGTATTTTCAGCATCCATTACAATATCATCTTGGGGTTCATCTTTTTTTTTTGTTATTGGAGTAGAAGTAGACTTTGTCATCACTTTCACTGCTTCCAACTCAGTCTCCTTGATTACTTCTTAATATACACCTCCCATTAGCAATGTTGGCATCTTCTTGTATCTCAACAATGGTGCAATCTTCTTCAATATGGCTTCCATTTCATTATCACTCTAAATGTCACAGAGCTTCCTAACTTCACACTCTCTTATCTTCTTGTCCTCTTCCCTAGTTCTACCCTTCTTCTCAGCTAATCTATTATACAAATCCTCTAGAATGTTTCTATGTATATGTACAAATAGTTGTTTAAAGTTTATCATGTATCTTATTGTTGCATTCTTCAACTACTTCTTTTGCAAAGGATCATATAGATCATAATGTTTTCTCTTTTTTTTAGGTTTCCATCCTTAATTGTCATTTGATTCATTCAATCAGTTTCTGGTTTCCAACTCTTTCTTTTCTTCTCACTACTCTCTTCTTGTTGTGGTTATAGTTATGCTTGTAATTGAGATTTTGGTGGGGTAATTCATCCTTTCACTCTCTTTGGTGAAATCTCTTCCTCTTTTTGGTCTATTATTTTCCTCCCAACATAAGTCATCGTGACTTTAGGCTTCTTTCTAGGTCCTGGACTAGTTCGATTTCCTTAATCCTTTTAGATCTTTTGGGTGTAACTTCCTCTTTTTCTTCCTCCTTTCCTTGTTTAATAGGTGCAAAATTCACTAATGGTAAGGTCCTTTTAGACCTTATTGAAATTATAGGGGTGTTGATTTCACTAATTATTGTCACGACTTCCTCTTTCTTAGCTGGTTGAACTTCTACAAAATATAGTATAGAACTAATAGGTGTTATAGGGTTGGGTGTTGCTAGAGGTGGACTAATAGGTGTGATAAATAAATGTTGCACTATCAATATATTACTCTGACCTGTTTCCTTTATTTCAAGTGTTGTTTCTTTGGCCCCAATATGCTCTTCTTTAGTCGTCCCAATGTCCTTCAACATTTTCTTTACCATATTCTCAACTTTCTTCTTAGTTTCTTAGGATATCTACAATTGGTGTGCTTCATCTATCCTTTCTTCTGTTGTGCCCCATCTCTCACTGCCATCATCCATATCTTCCTTCAATAATTCCTTAGCATATTCATTAATTTGTGCTTCTGTAGCCTCATAGCCTAAAGGATCGAAAAACATAACTCTTATGTCAACTGTCTCCATACATGTCCTATCAGTTTCCATCCTAAAACATGGTGTTTCTTTATAATTTTCCACAATTTTTTTAGGAATTCTCATTATATTCTTCATCTCAGACTAGGGATTTCTTATCAGATTGTTTATGTTCATAATCATATAGTCCTCAATTTTTTTCTATAATAATAATTAACCAATTCTATTGTATAATTATATGATCTCCATTCTGAGTGTGGCATGTTTGGGAATTTCTTCATGATATGAAAGAATAGGTATGTGATTAGAGACCCAAATCTAAAGGTTACATATTTTTTCTTCTTAATTCTTGTAATATTTTCTGCAAGTTATTGTCTTATAATCTCACAAAAATTTACTTCAATTCTTTTAACACATATCTTATAAGTTGCATTTACAAAATCTGATAAAAATTCATCCTCTGTAGAGCTGGAAGTCATTTTGTAGGCTAATATTTTTCTAATAAATCTTGAATCATCTTGTTTTATCAGACTCGTCATCATGTCTCTACCATTCCACTTTGTATTAGTGTTATCTTGCACTAATTTTTTCACATTTTTCTCATTGATAGGAATTTTTCCCTTGTTGCATAAACCAGGCACTTCATGAATTAGGTCACTTGTAATTTCAACTACTTTATTTCCTAACCAAAATGTGTTATCATGTATTCTACTTAGGATAACTCTAGCCCATTCTTCATTATCAAATTCATGATGAAGTATGTACTACACAATCTTCAATTTCTCTATATGGTTGAATTTATCCTTAAAGCCCATTTCTTGTTTGTAAACATTCTCAAATTCACTAGAAAAATCTAAATCTCCTAGGGTTTCAAACTTTTAGTGGATGTATGATTTCACATCCTCTACTATTATTGCTTCGTCTGGAATTTGTGAAAATGCCCCAATAGGGTTATCTTCCTAATGTGCAATTCATGTTCTCTTAAACTTATACCTTTGTTTCTTCATAATTTCATGTAGAAAAGAGGGATACATTTTAAAAATTTCAAATGAATACATAGTTAACTCTCAATTATGTAGATAAATACCTTGAAATCATGGAATTAGGGCTTTTGTGTAAACCTTATTGAATTCACTTCTCAAACACTTCAAATCTCATTCAAATCACTCTTCAATTTCCTCTACAAACTTATCTTGTCTATAAACACTTGAATGATGGCTCATTACTTTGATTTTTAGTCCTTTTATTCACTTCAAATCCATTCAACATTAATTGTGCAAGTGCGCAAACTCAAAAAGCTAAAATTGTGACTAGTAAACTGAATTCCTTTCTCAAGCTTACATATGACATCATATCTTCATTTTCTCTTAAGTGTAGCTTCTAAACATTATTTACATGCTCCTCCTAAGCATGCAAAAAATGATGTCACCATTTTAGGGTCTAATGAATTTTTGGTGTGATATCCCTTGTTTCCTCTAATGAATTGATTGTTTAAATTTGTAAGGGTTTATCAGCTACTATAGTTGATTTAAATTTCTTCTTAGATGTGTCATCTATCTTCTCAACCCATATTTGTGTTCTTGTAGGTGTCTTTTCTTTAACAAATGTTTCATTGAAGTTTTATATTTGCTCTTTCACATTTTCTTTCTACCTTTCATTTCTATTGTTATTCCTTCTTCCATTGTTGTTTGCATTCCTTCTGTAGTTCATGTTCTATGATCTCATACTTTGTGTTCTCATATTTTTCACTCTACAAAATCTTGTTATGTGATCCAAATTTTTGCAAATTTGACATTTTATCACATTGTTTCCATATCAAGGTCTAAATTGATTAGTCCGTAATCTAAAATCCCTAGCGATATGTCCAAAAATTGTGCACTTATAAAACATAACTCCATTTCTTATGAAATTTGTTGCTTCATTGGCTACAGTATTAGTACATTCATACATTCCATTATTATTATTATATCTATGTTTCCTATATTAATTAGCTCAATGTCCATAAGCAAAACAATTACAACTATAACTAGAAAAGGGTTTAGAATACTTACCTGTATAGTCCTTGTTCATATGTCCAAGTTAATTACATGTAAAGAATCTTCCATTAAATTGTTTCTTCACTTCTTTATGTTGTTTAGGTTGATTAGATACTTCTTGGCTCAGATCTTCTTGTTGTTCTAGTTGTTGGTTTACAACATCTAGTTCCTTGGTAACTTCAAATCCTTTAGATGATTCTCCTTTAGTATATCCAATCCATGTCTTGTCATACATAGGTCTTTGTGCCATAATCTACTCATCAAAATTCTCAGTGTTGGAATATAACTTCTCAATATGTTTATTTGTTTGTGTAAGTTCTCCTTTGACAATTGTGTTGTACTTCTCAAGTTCTATATATTGTAACTTTATAGTCTCAAGTTTAGATGTCACCTTGGTAAGTTTGGATTTCATATTTGTATTCTCATATCTCAAATTTGATTGACTTTTCTTCTCTTCCATCATGCCCATCTTAAGTTTGGTGATTTCAAGTTCATGCTTTAGAATCTCATTCTCCTTATTAAACTTAGAAACTGCACTGCTATCCTTGATCTAATAATTTGACTCTTTCTTCTTGGATTTAGATGAGTCAATCTTCTCCTTCAACTTCTAAATGAATTCTTGTACATCTTTAAGTTTGATCTTCATTTTATTTTTTTCTTCTGTCACTATATCAAGTTCCTCAAGAGCTTCCTAGGTTCTTTGGTAACTAGTCCATATCCATAGAGATCTTACTCAAGCTATTAGGCCTCCTCTAAGTAATGGTGCTCTGATACTAATTGTTAGAATTGGGGAATACTGAAAGGGGGGGTGTGAATCAATGTTCCACAAACTTTTACCCAACTATGGATATTATTAACAATATTTAAACTTACACAAATGATCAAACTAAAAAGTAAATATAATAGTAATACAATGAAATTCATTACACCATTTATTCATTAACTAGGGAAACTCTAGCTAAGGGAAAACCTTAGTGGGGATGGTACTCACAAAATGATCCACTAATCAAAAGTATCTTGTGAAAGATATTGACTTTGTTAGGAGTCTATTACATCCATTTAATGCATTTTTCCTTGCTAGATGATTGGGCCTTGTTAGAAGCCTCAACCCTATTAGGAGTCAGTATTACAAAACAACTGTACCAAGTTTAGTCCATTGCTCAAACATGCATATACAATAGTATAATTTGTATACAAAAAGGTATAGACACAAAACCCTTTATGAATATGTTAATATCTTCAATATTTGATTTGTCCTTTGTAGCTATCTTCACAAAACTGATCATGCATCTGTATTGTACTATTCTATCATCAAGCTCGCATCAATACTAATCATACAAAGTGTGCATCACAATATTATAACATTACATCACAATGACACACTTCTTTCAAACAAAAAGTGTCTTCCTTTATACCAAAATGCTTAACTAGTTGGCCTTTAATATCTTGCATGTTTCCCAAAAATTGAAATTACCTTTTGTTAAGTGAGGGTTAACATCTAGGATGTTTTTGATTAAGTAAAACAGGTTTTACAAGGATCCTGAAACCCAAAAGTTTTACAACATATCTGAAATATAAATATTTAACAAAGTCTAGCTAGCAAGAAACTGCTACAAAAAGCCAAAAAAACAAACATCAGGCCCAAGGCCAGGAGGCAAAAGCCAACAACCTACCCTAGAACAAAAACAAAAAGAGAAAGCAAATTAATGATTCTCCTTATCCAGGTCCTACAGGGTTTCTGCAGCTTCATTTTCCTTCTGACTGTCTGCTCCTTCCTGGTCCTCATTATGGGTGTCCACCTGGTCCCTAGAGTCCTTTAGAACATCCTCAACCTGGCCAATGTCTAGACTAGTCTTCTCTGTCATGTCCCCGCCAAGGCCAACTCTCATCAGAGAATGCCCCAGATTGACAATGTTCTCATTTAGGGTATGCAAAGTGTCCATCATTTGTTTTGTTAGAATCTAGTGGATGGATTCAATCCTCTAGACTTTTTGTTCAACTAGGGATAAATTTTCCTCCTGGTCGGAACCGATACCTTGGACACTACAGTTCTTCTGGCTACCATCCTGATCAGTCTTCTTTCTAGTGTTCACCTGGTCGCTATAGATATTCTAGTTGCTTTCTTGATTTTTCTTTTCCTTAAGTTCCTCAATTTCTTGAAACAACCATTTGATAAATCAAAAATTATCTATCATGCTATTCTTCACATTGTTTAGGAGGTTGAAGCTAGTTTCCTGAGCACTATCAAATAAGACAACCAAAGTAGGGTCGATAAGCTCGTCATAGTGGGTTATGTTGTCAAAGTCCTCCATCACCTGTATGTTCATCGGCTCACAAAAAATTCCCAGCCTAGCAGTATACATATTGAAATTCCTCCATGCCCTTCTTCTGTTAACATCTAGGATGTTGTCCCAACCTTCTTAAGTCATTATTTTGGTAACGAAAATGCCTCTACTCTATTATCTTCTTTGTCCTGCATGTTGTTAGTACCCAAGGTGGTCTCAGTTTTAAAATTTTCAGTTTCAGAGGTTGAACCTCTTTGAACCACTTCGAACTGAAGTTCGAAGTAGTTCAAAGTAGTTCGACAATTCAAAGCACTTCAGTTCAAAAATACAGAACGGTTAGAAAAGTTCAGAATTCTGTCTCAATGCATTCGCCAGGTTCAATTTGTTAGTCCCATGACTTCAAGAAAATGCAAAGGTATTAGCAGCCGCAGGTGTCCCCTCCTTTCACAGCATAAGATCATTTTCGATGGAGGTTAATACAGGTTATGTGGCTCGGGTTTTCATCAAATTTGGTAACCTTGGTGTTACTTCCAATTTGTAATACTTTTTCTTCTCCACAAACGTGTGTGCGGACATGAAAGACATGTTTGGAACAAATGATAATTGCTCGAAGAGATGTTAGAATGAGACGATGCCGAGAACTAATAAGCATTTTCAGGATGGAAGCCCGCGCGTCCTGTGGCAGTGTGAAGGAATTACCAAAATAAGAGATGGCATATTATGCTCACCATGATCATATGCCCAAACTAGCCTTCGTGATTTCATAATCAGTTTGAACACCCATCATTTGAGAAGAGCTCAGGGTCATGTTTAGCAATAGAGCAAGATTTCCCAAGTGGTAAACATTCAATGAAGTGCAAATTAACAAATTTAAAAGCATTGGGTGATATATTTATATGCTATCCATGGGTTTCAAAGAGATTATTGGAAACGTATGATGAAAATATTATATGCCATCAAAATAATGCTTCAAAGTCTTAAAAAACTATGCCAAATGAAGTCTCTGTACTGGTGAATTAAGAAGAGATAATGAGGATGAAGATGTATTCCACGTATTTATCAAATTAAGAATGGTGAGTCATCACCCATCTTAAAGAATTGGCGTGTCATTTGTGTAAAGGAGCATCTGCACATCTTTAAAATGATAGGTTAATCTAAAGTCACTCATGACTTTAAGACTTATAAAATATTATAAGCCCAACTTGAAAGATGGAAGATTATGGGTTAGTTTTAATAACTAAAAAATGAACGAAGTCATGGGGGTCTGGGGAATTCTATTAACACATGATGCTATGAGGGGACCAAGAATCAGTTATAGAAGCTAAATAGTTTGCCCGCAAATTCTATATATGATGAAAGCATCAAACAAATAAGGGGTTCCACTTTTTCTTCCGGCAGCTACAAACTATGTGCTGTGAGCAGGGGGAGATTTTCCAATTCTTCCTTCTTCCAGACTGCAGATTTTGGGCTCTAGGCAGGGAGGGGATTTTGTAAAATCTTTTCATTTTCTTGAGAGACAATGAGAGGTAGAGCATGGGCAGATTTTCTTTCTTTTCAGAACTGTGTGTCTGAGATCAAGATTAAATTTTGGTGTTTGATGTAATATTGTGAAGAAAGTTTCTATTTTCTTTGAATAATGACCAGATTGTAATGCATGAAGGAGGCTTTGTAATCTTTTACAGTTAAGGAAGGGAGGTTGAAGGTTAAACATATTATACTTTGGTGATAATGTTATTTTCCTTCCACTGAGTTTGGACTTTGAGTCAATTCCAGTTTTCACTGAAATTGCAGTCTGTTGTCATTGTTTCTTTATTACCTTGATATCCCAAATATTCTGCAAGGTTCTGATTTTAATTCTCTCAGGGAGATAAATGACACTGTTTCATCTTTATCACATAATGCAATGACCAACAAATGAACTTTGCATCATCTGTTGTTCTTTGCTTTCTTTTCATGTTGTAGTATAGATTTTCGCATCTACGTTGTACTTATGGGTAGATGTTTGATTTCCTTTAATGCTTTCTGGTAAAAGCATTCACATTTGATTCATTGAATATTTCACATGGGGAGCTGTACCCGATAAAATTCAGAGGAAGGTTATTAATCTAATAATAACCTATCCAACTGTTGGTGTCAATTTGTTCTTTCATTTGGGCATTTAGGGTCGGATTTGCACGCATTTCCTTGAAGGACAATCTATTCACTAACAGATTTTTGGCTACTCTACTAGGGAAAGAATCACATTTTCAGTGTTTTCTTTTCTTAGAAATCTGAAGATACCTCCCCGAGGATGGAGGTTGGCGGCTCTATTGAGGAAGAATGTTAGAAAGTCTTCCTTACATATCAAGAAATCTTGAAGAAATGGGTTCCAGCGAGAGATGAAGATAACTCAAAAATCTTTATCTTCATCCCACCTTTCAAAGATAACCCTATCAGAGAGGTTACTGAAGAGGTTGCAAAGAAAGTAGACTGGCTAAGATCCTTTTACGGTGCCATCCTCATAAAGAAGAAACCCCAAGTGCAAGATCTAGAAAAAGAAGGACATGCATGTCAAAAAGAGGCAATAACTGAAGTGGAACACAAGCAGGGGAAAGATCTTGAAGGAGAACAAACTGGATGCCGACAAGATGATGAATATCTAGATGCTCTTCAGCCGCACATGATTCCCATCTCCACATCACATCTAGTGAGTGGTGAGGTTGAGGTAAATATCTTGGATTTCCCATCTTCATTTTCCTCTGGAGAAAATTTTAAATACATTCAGAAAAAGGAAGATGTCTCTTTTCAGTTTATTCCTATGAATATAGAGACTTGTGGAAAATCCTTGCCATACCATGAGGATAGCTCATCTTTTGATACCCAAGAAGAGAGTAATAAAATTGATTTCTCTTTTATGTGCCATAGCAAAAATATGGAAGATGTGATAGCAGTAAGGAATCAATCCCAAGATGTTGATGGCAAGATTGTTTGGGGCAGTGTGAATGCATTATACTTACCTTCTGAATATACTGAAAATGTTAAAATTAGAGACAACCCTCTCTTTGTACCCTATGATCTCCTATATAACAAGAAAGAGCAAGGAGAAGGTTGGCTAGTAAATTCTAGCAGTATAGACATATCTCGACAAAGTGAGGAAGCTACAGCCATAGTTCATCCTGAAGACAACCAGAAATGTGTAGATAAAGACATTCAAGCTGAAAGTAAAAAACATGGCAGCAGTGATAGCAAAGATAAAGAAAGGGTGACAATGAAAGAAGAAGATTCCTTGGTAATACCATCTTACTTCAATCCTCACAATCCTTCTGTTCTCGCTAATCATGTTGATACTTAGGAAAACATGAATAAAGGTACTCTTGAATCTTTCATTTCTCCATGTTTTGAAAGTTTCAGATTTGAAAGTGATGATAGTCATCTCATTTCAGAAGTTCTTGTATGTAAAAAATTTGACAACAACATGCTGCTAGAATATCAATCTTTCACTGTTAATGAAATTGATGAAAGTGATCTTTCTTTGGAGAGTTTCCCTTGTAAGAAGGTTCAGAATAACATGCAGTTCGAGATTGAATCTTGTACTTTTATGGAAGATAAAGATGATCTCTCATGTTTAAAAATTTGTAATCAGCACATGGAAGGATATAGAATGTCAAAAGGCACTTTTTCCAATGAAGAAGAGGAAATTATAGGCAGATTTCTATCATCACTCCAGCCGGATTATCCCTTTGATGACCACTCGGGTATTGATTCAAATCAGATTGAGAATGAAGCATTCATTGATAAATTTTCTTTTCATTCCTCTATGCATGGTTTTTCTGATTTGGATTGTGGAAGTAGTGCTGGAAACTGTGATGGCACTTTGGGAAAGATAAAAGATATTATGCATTACATGCCTGATGATGGTCTGATTCTTGAAAAAGTTGAAGATAACATATACTTGGGAATTAATTCTATGATGGATGAGGTGTTCCTTTGCCTGCAAGTTGATCGTGATATTAATAACCATATGCAAGAGCTCGGAATGAAATCTGGCGTGTCATATGTTGAAGATCAATCCTTGGATGAAAAAGAATGCTATGATGAGTTGTGGTTGTTTGGGAAGGAATGGTTGGTCAACATCTTGATATGTGCTTTTAGCATGTGGTTTGGCATTGAAGATGTTGCTCATAGGTACTGGTATAGAGCTGCTCAAATGAGACATGACTTGCTACTCCGAAAAGGATGTTACTTTTCCCAGCCAGTAAATGGTTTCACATGATTCCTTTTCTTTCTTCTAGTTCTCATGGTAGGTTCATCCTACCTTTGTATATATTTTGTAAATAAGTTTTTGTTGTGCGTAGTGTAGTTGGAATAATGTGCAAGCCTCGTGCTTGCTGGTAATTCAGGTGTTGGTTGTTGTTTTTGTTTGCTGGTTTTGCCCTGCTTCCCTCCTCCCTCTCTGCAAGCAGCTCCTAGTCTTCTCTTGCTGACTCTATTTGCCCAATGGATAAGGCACTGTTCTTTCCCATAGATTGCTGACTCTATTGCCCAATGGATAAGGCACTCATCTTTGGCCAGAGATTACTGGAGTTCTCTGATTTTGTATCAAAATCAGTCCCATAGTTAGAGCCCTTGTTAGTACCCAAGGTGGTCTCAGTTTTAAAACTTTCAGTTTCAGAGGTTGAACCTCTTTGAACCACTTCGAACTGAAGTTCGAAGTAGTTCAAAGTAGTTCGACAATTCAAAGTAGTTCAGTTCAAAAATACAGAACGGTTAGAAAAGTTCAGAATTCTGTCTCAATGCATTCGCCAGGTTCAGTTTGTTAGTCCCATGACTTCAAGAAAATGCAAAGGTATTAGCAGCCGCAGGTGTCCCCTCCTTTCACAGCATAAGATCATTTTCGATGGAGGTTAATACAGGTTATGTGGCTTGGGTTTTCATCAAATTTGGTAACCTTGGTGTTACTTCCAATTTGTAATACTTTTTCTTCTCCACAAATGTATGTGCAGACATGAAAGACATGTTTGGAACAAATGATAATTGCTCGAAGAGATGTTAGAATGAGACGATGCCGAGAACTAATAAGCATTTCAAGATGGAAGCTCGCGCGTCCTGTGGCAGTGTGAAGGAATTACCAAAATAAGAGATGGCATATTATGCTCACCATGATCATATGCCCAAACTAGCCTTCGTGATTTCATAATCAGTTTGAACACCCATCATTCGAGAAGAGCTCAAGGTCACGTTTAGCAATAGAGCAAGATTTCCCAAGTGGTAAACATTCAATGAAGTGCAAATTAACAAATTTAAAAGCATTGGGTGATATATTTATATGCTATCCGTGGGTTTCAAAGAGATTATTGGAAACGTATGATGAAAATATTATATGCCATCAAAATAATGCTTCAAAGTCTTAAAAAACTATGCCAAATGAAGTCTCTATACTGGTGAATTAAGCAGAGATAATGAGGATGAAGATATATTCCACGTATTTATCAAATTAAGAATGGTGATTCATCACCCATCTTAAAGATTTGATGTGTCATTTGTGTAAAGGAGCATCTGCACATCTTTAAAATGATAGGTTAATCTAAAGTCACTCATGACTTTAAGACTTATAAAATATTATAAGCCCAACTTGAAAGATGGAAGTCAATTTTAATAACTAAAAAATGAACGAAGTCATGAGGGTCTGGGGAATTCTATTAACACATGATGCTATGAGGGGACCAAGAATTAGTTATAGAAGCTGAACAGTTTGCCCGCAAATTCTATATATGATGAAAGCATCAAACAAATAAGGGGTTCCACTTTTTCTTCCGACAGCTACAGACTGTGTGCTGTGAGCAGGGGGAGATTTTCCAATTCTTCCTTCTTCCAGACTGCAGACTTTAGGCTCCAGGAAAGGAGGGGATTTTGTAAAATCTTTTCATTTTCTTGAGAGACAGTGAGAGGTAGAGCATGGGAAGATTTTCTTTCTTTTCAGAACTGTGTGTCTGAGATCAAGATTAAATTTTGGTGTTTGATGTAATATTGTGAAGAAAGTTTCTATTTTTTTTTAATAATGACTAGATTGTAATGCGTGAAGGAGGCTTTGTAATCTTTTATAGTCAGGGAAGGGAGGCTGAAGGTTAAACATATTATACTTTGGTGATAATGTATTTTTCCTTCCACTGAATTTGGACTTTGAGTCAATTCCAGTTTTCTCTGAAATTGCAGTCTGTTGTCATTGTTTCTTTATTACCTTGATATCCCAAATATTCTGCAAGGTTCTGATTTTAATTCTCTCAGGGAGATAAATGACACTGTTTCATCTTTATCACATAATGCAATGACCAACAAATGAACTTTGCGTCATCTGTTGTTCTTTGCTTTCTTTTCATGTTGTAGTATAGATTTTCGCATCTACGTTGTACTTATGGGTAGATGTTTGATATCCTTTAATGCTTTCTGGTAAAAGCATTCACATTTGATTCATTGAATATTTCACATGGGGAGTTGTACTTGATAAAATTCAAAGGAAGGTTATTAATCTAATAATAACCTATCCAATTGTTGGTGTCAATTTGTTCTTTCATTTGGGCATTCAGGGTCAGATTTGCACGCATTTCCTTGAAGGACAATCTGTTCACTAACACATGTATAACCTATATCTAGAAAATTATCCATAGCTCTTTCCATACATTAAACCTCCTTAAGAGTTCTTAACCACGTGCTCATTACATCATGTACTTCCTTTTCTTAACCGCACATAAGCTCAAGTGCTTCTAGTAAATCACACTAAAGAAAATACTCTGACTGAAGTCCAAGTATCCAAAACTTAGCATTATGTTTTTCCTTCTTCATAGTAGGTATATGTTTCCATTAATAAAAACCCTATATCATCCTTACACATCCTCCTAGCCAAATTTCCAGCAATTTTTTCAGATAATGTACCTGATGGATTACCCCCTGCAAGAAGTATTAGTCATTATATTGATTTCATACCTAGAGGTAGTTTACCTAATAAAGAACAACATAGATTAACACCTATAGAGAATGAAAAATTGAATAGACAATTACAATAATTACTTGAGAAAGGTTTGATCAAATCAAGTTTGAGTCCTTATGCAATACATGTTGTATTGGAACCTAAAAAGAATGTGGAATGGAGAATGTTCACTGATTCTAGAGCTATAAATAGAATAATAGTGAAGTATAGGTTTCCTATGCTTGGGATGGATGACATTATGGATCGTTTGAGTGGAGCAAAGTATTTTTCCAAAATTGATTTGAAGAGTGGATATCATCATATTAGAATTAAAGAAGGGGATGAATAGAAGATTTCTTTTAAGACTAATTAGGGTTTGTATGAGTGGTTAGTTGTGCCTTTTGGTTTAACTAATGCACCTAGTACTTTCATGAGATTGATGAATGAGGTTCTAAAGAAATTCTTGGGGAAATATGTGACTGTATACCTTGATGAAATACCAACATATAGTAAGACTAAAAATGAATACCTAATGCATATCAGACAAGTGTTTCAAAGGATGAAAGAGGAAAAGTTGTTGATAAACTTGAAGAAATGTTATTTTATGAAGGAAGATATTGTGTACCTTGGTTTTTTAATTTTTGCTAATGGATTAAAGATGGATCTTGAGAAGGTAAAACCTATACTTGAGTAGCCTACTCTTTAGAATGTTGGATAATTTAGATCATTTCATGGCTTCCCAAATTTTTATAGGAAGTTTATCGAAAATTTTAGTTCACTATGTAATGTTATGACACAGACAATGAGAGGTGATAAAAAGGAATCCAAATGGACACATGGAGCAAATAAAAGAGGTTGAATCAGTTATTCAAAACATTTATCAACCTTATTAATCCTAAACCATGTAAATAATATAATCAACAATCATAAGAAGATACACATGCACTTAAACAACAAATGTGTTAACTAGGGAAAGTGTTGATCATAGGGAAAACCCAAGTGGGGATGGTACCCACAAAATTGTGTACTAATATAAAATTTCCTTGTAAAAGGATGGATTCTAGTAGGATCTAATTAAAATACATTCAATCCATATCAGTTCCCGTTAGGAGACTTTGAATCCTTGTTAGGAGATTCCAACCTTATTAGGAGTTGTGCCAACCCTGTTAAGAGTTTTAAAAGGTAGAAGGACCCACTATCCAAATAGTTTCAGGAGAAAGACATTGAACTCACTGTCCAACTAATCTTTGTATTATTCCTTGTAGAATAATATAATGAAATGACTTGAAACATTGAAACAAAACGTAGTAGAAATACTTATGCTTTCCTTACCTGATTTTACTAAAGTTTTTCAAGTTGGCTATGGTGCTAGTGGGAATGTTATTGGAGTTGTTTTAAGTCAAGTAGGTAATCCTATGAATTTCTATAGAGAAATTTGAATGATGGTAAGACAAAAAAATCATTCTATGATCGATAGTTCTATGCAATTATTCAAGCTTTGAAGAAATTGAGACAACACTTGATGCTTAGAGAATTTCTATTGTACACTAGTCATAAAGATTTATGATACTTGAGAAGCTAGAACAAGTTGAATAAGAGACATGTGAAGTGGGTTAAATGCATGAAAAACTTTTCTTTTGTGTTGAAGCATAGGAGTGAACAGTCAAATAAGTTAGTAGATGTATTAAGCAAAATAAGAAGTTTTTTGATAGAGATGAAGGTTGAAGTAGTTGGGTTTGAGTATTTGAAGAAATTAAATGAAATTGATCCTAATATTGCAAAA